>JASGAT010396540.1:0-31129 GCA_030220025.1 Chelon auratus
TTTTGCAAACTCGGTGAAAGGTTTTGTGATAAATATTAATAGTTTTAGAAATTGTGCTATAAGAATCAATGTAAGTGTTTAAGCCATCAGAAAAAACTGTAAAAGGGCTGGTGTATCATATGAAGCAACTAGGTGACTAATTCAAATATGTGCACATAAACACCACAGTAACTATAAAAAGTAGACAGCAGGTTTACAGTCAGTACTGCTGCACTATGCAGTAACTGCTCTATATTCCACTTGTCAGGCTACGATTTTTAAGCTGTGATTAAAAAAAACACATCCGACTGGACAATGCAACAAAACCTTCTGTCTGTCACTGCAATTTGCCAATTTCCAACCAATGGAAAATTACCCTCACATGTAATACTGAGGCTGATATTGTGCCTGTGTGGCGGCTTTACGCTGGACCTGACATTCAACCCTGAAATACTGGGCCTTTTGTCACGGTGTGCTGTTTATGTGCGCGCGGACGTGCGAACAATTCATGCTCTCATAAACCGATGACTGTATTTGATGCGCAGATCTGGCATTAGATCAGAGGGGGTACGAGGCGAGCCGGTGTGTGTGTGTGTGTTGGCGCGCCCGTGTGCGCGCGAGCCCGTGTGCGCTCATCAGAAAATGAGCTGCCGCCGCAGGGGAAGCTGCGTCTCTCTGGGTCCCAAACGGAAATGATTAGTCACCGCAGAACCCCAACACTGCTTCTGCTGTTCACCATCCGTCTGCCCTGCCCTCCATTTACATGCATCTGTTAAGTCTCCCACATACTGCATCTTATTTTTCAAACCTCTGCCAGGGCAGTGTCCTCGTCTCTCGCTACCTTTATTCACTCGGTGTCAGATTCAAACTGTAAGGCACTCGGTAGAGGGATCCATTCCAAAGATTTATTTTTCTCTGCAGTGCTTCAGCTTCTGTAAATGCTCAGGTCTGTCTTGCAGCTGTATGTTTTGCTGCTGGCACCGAATGCTGTAGGAAAAAATATAAAATAAAAAATCTAATTGTGTAAATCCTGCAGACAGATGAGCTAAAATGTAATAAACTGATCGTTGAGTCATCAGGCTGTCAGCAGACATCAGTACCTATTAGGGCTATGACTATCTATCATTTTCATTATCTGTTAATCCACTGAAGAGAGCCTGGCTGCAAAGAACTCTGTTCTTAGACACATATTTCATGCATATACCATCCAATCATGTGTGCCTGCTCACTACAGGCAACACTATATATAAATATACACAGCACGTAGGTGGCAGAGATACATATCTGGCACAAAACCGCAAAGCTCTGCCTTTTTGCTGCAACATGACTGTCAGTATTTGACAAGTAATGTCCTAAAATACTAAAAAATGAGACGCAAACTTTTCTTAAAACCAAAGGCGACGGCTTCAGGCTTATTTTGTCTTGACACCCTCGCATGTCCTCCGTGTCCAACTGGTTCATCAGATCCGTTTCTGGACGGTGGCTCCACCCGATGCAGATAAAATGCCTTCAGCGCCTAGCGCGTTAACACAGGCACTGACGCAAGTGCAGCGTGCGAGCACTTGGACTACATACTACCACTATTTCCAGGACATTTGCACTTCACAGTTACTAAATCCATGCTGACTGACAGGGTTTGAAGCGCATGGCATCCATCTATGCTTAGGAGTTTACAAAAAAGAGTGTTTTGTAAAAAATAATAATACTATAGGACGAGTTACCGGAACAAGGTGATCTACCTACATGTACAATCTATCTATCTATCTATCTATCTATCTATCTGTCTCTCTCTCTATCTATCTGTCTATCTATCTATCTATCTACACCCTAAGTCATATATATTGGTGCTACAGTGTTAAAGCTCTATCCATCTTTGTTTTTATTATTCTAAGAAAAAGTATTGCACCGCACCTTTATGAAAAACAGCGCTGTCCCTTTAAGAAAGTTGCTAGTCTTGAGTTGTTGTGGTCAGTGTTGTGCAAGGCTGTGGATGTGTGCCGCTGAACTCAGGGCATGTTGCAATAAAAACTCTCTGTCTCTTTACATCTGTCAGAGTAGCCCCGCTTATCACATTCGTTTGCTACGCTAGTCAAGAAGCTAGCCGTCAGGCTCTTGCACTAAGAATACGTTAAATTAAATTTAGTTACAACAACAGACATGTACGCATGTCTAAAATTTCCCACCAAGGTCGGCATTCAAGCTCAGAAGCACTGGAAGCACGTCTACATCTGGTAGGACTCTCAAAGACCCTTCAGCAGGCCCACTTAGCCTGCCGACATGCAGCTTTAATCCTGACCACTCTGGTTGGCGGTTAGTCACTGTCTGCCCCCCCGCTATTTTTATAGGTTTGGCAGGTCCAGAGATCACTGCAGAGTAAATTAGTTGATACACTCCTGTGTGTGTATTAATAGTTATACCCCCTTTTGGATGTTAGAAAGAGATGATCCTGCTGCAATAGGATCTCTTAAGACTCTTAGGATCTCCACCAACTCTTTGCTCCACCACAGCCACATTTCTGTGGCATAAACTCTCTCCAGGGACTGGAAACTTTTGGAGATACTCCAAAATCTAAAGGGTCTAAGTGAAGTTTTAACCCCTAGAAAGTGCCCGGGTTAGTACTTATAAAAAATACAGGAAATACTTTGGATTTCAGATTGGTTGAACGTTTTATTCCAGTTCATAGTTTGCCACGTCCTTCGACTCCGGACAACCGATGGTCAGAAGGAAAAAGCTCTGGGGCGTAACTTCACATCGCGAAAAAAACAAACCAATTAGCTAAAAGAAGTTAAAACACTGGAGGGACTGCAGAGTTGTTCCTACTGGCAACATCTATGCATTGTTAATACAAAAATGTTGACTGATGTCATTGTTGGTTTTAACACCATCTAAAAATACGTATAAAATCTTTATTTCCATACATAGGTTGTGACATGACAACACATCAAAATTTTCTGATCATGACCATAAAACACAGTTGAAAGCCCTATCATATATACTATATTATATTAATATAATTTAAACAGCTCAGAGAGACTACTTTAGGATAATTTAGTCACTTTGGCTGAATACTGAAGAAAACGTCACATCATGTCAGCAGTAAGAGGAACCAAATGATGTGCTGTCAAAGCCTGGAGGCAGACGAGGTGACAGAGAGGCAGTCACATGAACACACCGCGCATTAAGCAGCATTGATATGGGTTTCACGTAACCTGACCATTATATTTGATCTTCTCTCTTACTCTCGCATAATTCCTCCGATGCCGTAAACATTTTAAATCGGCCCAGCTCCCCCATCTTTAGCAGTCATCCATCTTTCTTTGTCCCTGCCTCTGAGTCAGTGTGTTTTAGAGCGTGTAATAACTGCTAAACTGCACAGGAGGCACCGTCTGTCACCATGGACGGAGGAACAGAAAGATGCGGAGAAAAAGACAGATTTGCATGAAGCGCTAGAAGTGCGGGAGACTGAAAAGCGAGGGGAAGAGGAACATGCTGCTAGCTGAGAGAGAAAGGAACGCCTGCTTCGCCTTTCATGTGCCTCTATTCCACTTCCACATTTCCCGTTTTCAGCTGTCAGACAACAGTTGCCCAGTTCATCTGTTGCAACGAACAGGTTCCATGTCTCCGATATCAGACTGTGTCGGATAATTGCTCCAGTGATATGAATCCAAACATGCGGGTTCATAATCACGCAGAGCAATGGCATTTCGTTTGCTTCATACTGTTAGCAGGCTGCCTCAGTCCAATATGTCACAATCTGTTTCTGTCAGTCCTTCCTGTCGTTCCTCCTCCTCCTCCTCCTCCTCCTCCCCTCCGCACACACACCTTCTTTCTCTCTCCCTCTGCCCTCTCCTGCTCTGTCGCTCTGACTCCTCTGTGTGTTTTGACGCAAAGCAAACTCTGGACTCAGGCGAGATTCACATTTAAGTCTGAAGAAGGCGAGGCATGGCGGGGGCATGTCTGGTGATGCTTCCCTAAAAAGCTCGCCTGATCTTGCACCCGCAGTTTCTAATGCTGGTTTTTGGACTTTCTAAATTATACACAGTCACTTATGACTTATGTAAAAGTCAGAGATGTCCTGGGACAACCCTAAGGATCAGTGGAAGGCTTGAAGCAGACTTATGGACCACTAAGGGCTGAAATGAAATAAACCCAATTCATTTGTGTTTTTATCCATTTTTCAACTTGAACACCATCATGCTTGAAATTCATCCAAAGCTGCAAGTGGTTCCTCTGAAAAGGCCGATTGCTGGTGCACACCTCTGTGAATCAGCCACAAATCCATAACTTGCAGCCTGAAAAGATTTCTATGCCATCACTTCATCTCACGACAAACCAGATTCCTGCCAAGGTAAACTGCATTTACCTGCAGCTGAGATAAAATCACATTTTAGTGATCAGCAGCAGCCACACAAAGCTCTCAAACCCTGAACTCATACAAAAATGCCACAAAAATACGAGAAACTGCTTGATGAACAACACCTCAACAGTTCTCGAAATAAGTCTCAGGCTCCCTGCCAATAATCTGCAAGCAATACTGGCACATTAGTACAATATTTTTATGACTTTTTTTTTATATCGCCACTGATTTGTGTCCCTGTCTTCATCCCTGCTGCTTCTGATATGGCTTATCTCACTACAACTTGTCAGAAGGGACGGTCTGCAGTGCAGAAACCCGGCCCTGGCTGAGTCTGTTACATTCAGATTTGAGCCGACCCTTTTACACGTGGCGACGTATGAGTAAGCAAAAATATCTGAACGTCTTGCCCAAAAGAAACTCCGGTCTGGAAAGCCTATCACAGGGAAGAGGTCAGCCAACAGTAATGCATTTCTACTTATGGGTCGGCCGAGCGCCGCAACAAGAAGAAGTGTCTAATTTGTGTTTTGTGCCAGCCTACTCAGTCGCCGGCAAAGTTGGAGATATCACAGCTTGTGTCCCTGCCATCAGAAGAAGCCATCTCTTGCATTTTTAGTCTTGTAAAATAAAAAAACACAACAACTCAGACTGAAAAACTGCAAGACAAACTTCAACAATGACAGAAATAAAACAGCTTCAGCTCTAGATTGCACCTTTTATTCTTTCATCAACCACTAGAGTGTTGCTGTCAAGCAGGGAAACTCGCTCCGTCTGCCTCTCTTCCCTGTTATTTTAATCTCTTTCTCTCACTTTCTTGCAGCGCTGCACTCTTCCCCGTCTCTCTCTATCCATCTTTTGTCACGCTGCCGACTTTTCATTCTCCTCCCTCCAGATTTCTGCCAGTCACCGCTCCTCGTTCTCCTTGTCACGGCAGGTCTTTGTCTCATTTCTGCCATCCTCCTCCTGTCTCTCCCTCGCTCTTTTTCGCCGCCCATTGCTGAAAAGGAAAAGTGGGCAAACACTACTTGGAGCTGGCAGACTCCCTCCTTTCACTTGGTCTCACCCTGCTGCCACTAGTGTTTGCAGCTCTGGATAAAGAGAGGGGCAGCCCGACGCTCAGATACACACACCCAGACATGTAAACAGCAGTCTAAAGTAGGGCACTGAGCATTAAGGTCACCTATATTGAGGATGTAGGCTGAAGGCTGAAATGCTGAAAGGTCAAACCTGTGGCATTTGTCGGACATGCGCAGCTTCTCCGATGTGTGAAGGCTTCGCGACTGAGGTGTTTGAGGTATGAGAGAGTGATGAGTAACAGAGGGACTTACTTCATTCAAGTCCGTAACATTTCAAAAAGGCAGCTGTTCGAGGCTCATGCACGATTCATACTTCAGCACATTGACGCCGTTGCTACAGCGTCGCCCCGGACCCTACACAGACACTGCTGCCACAGCCTGACGTCCACCTCCCCAGAAACGCAACTACACATCACAGCGACGCAGGCCGCAAGACTTGTGATTGGTCCGGTTAGTAGTGGCATGTTTCTGCTTTAGTATTTCCGGCTGCTTCTCCATCTCTGCAGTTTTCTAATTGTATTGTTTTGGATAAAGATGGAACACATCAAGGAAAGGTTAACGGAGGAGATTCGGAGATACAAGCTTCGGCGAACTTTCGGGCAAAATTATGAGTCGCCATTGTTAAAAGCGAAGCAGGAAGTAAATAAAAATGAACCCAACTGTCAAAAAAGACACAGCACCGACTGGCATTTGGGTGGGGTTGTTACAGACCTAGCCAAGCTGACGGGCACACAAGCACAAGTGGTTCGCAATGGTGTACGCTACGTGCGTAGGTTACACCGTCTACGTCCCTCGGTACATTAAGGCGACGCTTCAGTGGGTTTAAGATCTTCACAACGTAAATGTCACATTTGAAGCTATTGGGTCCATTTATTTTGCACCATGACACCGCAAGTAGATGGGGAGCATCTGTGACCCTTGTTTTGGTGGTTTGTAGCTCTTCCTACCTTCTTATCCTTTCTGGTTTCCCCTTTGGAATACAGACTACAGCAACCTGATGGTATGAAGACTTTATTTCCGGTCATGCAAGTGCAAAATGTACGTTGGACTTTGGCATTCGGTGTTCTGAGGAGAATTCTGTGACTCATTCTCATTTTTGCAATTCAGAGATATTCGCTTTTCACCTGCCGATGGTGAAGTGTGCAGGCATGCAGTCACAAATTTATCGCCCTGCTGACACATACGTACATGTATACAGAGTGGAAAAACCCAGGGTATGAGGACATAAGCACTCTCAGGACTGAATCTGTTCACTGTCCTGAAGCAAATGATGTTAGTCTGCAGTACTTCACAGCTGTCACACCTGGGTACCCCTCTGCCAGCTTTTATGTCTGCCGGGTGATGTGCAGCTCCGCCTAAGGTCTGCAGACCGTCTCCTGAGGTCAAATTTTACAGTTCAGCACAGTCGTGTATTCTGCCGCTGGTGAACACATGGGAAGTCCAGTTTGTCATTGCATTCTTGCTAAAGCACTATGTGGCTTTCTTGTCTTTATTGTGAATCATAGTGTGCAAAAAGACAAAGGGACTAGAAGTTTTCACTTGAGATTTAAATAAGATTAATGTCACTTTCCTATCCATTCACGCATTTTAGTCCACTTATCCAATGCTGGGTTACAGTGGCAAGAGGGTATTCTAGATGTCCCTTTCCCGGGCAACATTTTCTAGTTCCTTATGAGGGATCCCAAGACATTCCCAGGCCAGATGGAATATATAATCCAACCAGAAAATTCTGGGTCTACCCCGGAGCCTCCTTCCAGCTGGCAGTGCCCACTAAACCTGTTTTGCACTTTCCTCCAATCCGGAGGTATCCTCCCTGTTATGGCCCCTGCTATTTCAGTCGGCCCATTCACAGGTGAGGCAGATTTCCCCCGGGAGACTCATCGGCACGCCCCTGGAACGACTGATCGGTCGGGGGATCCTATTTAAAGGCTGTGCCTGTCACTCAGAGCGGCTGGAAGCATCCCTACAGATCTTGCTTGACACTGGTGTGCCCATTTGGTGACTCTGTGAAACTTTGAATCTGTGAATCTGTGCTTATTGTTCTCGTTAGTTCTAAAATACTTAGTCTGCTTAAACCTTTTGATTTAAGCACTTGATTTCGTTTGCCTAAGCCGGACTACACATTTACACTTACTTTGCTTCACTCTGGCTAGTTTTTGTTTGTATAGTCACAGATAGGTTTGGGGTGTTTGTTTGTTGATGTGTTTTGAGTTTGGTTAAGGTTAAAGTTTCATTTGAAATTTTATTTCTTAGAAAGGATTTGGTCTGTATGTTTAGTTTTGTTTTGTTTTACTAATTTCTTTGATTTATTCAGCACCCCATTGTCCAGCCTTATTGCTGCGCTTTTTGTTCGTAATGCTTCACTATACCAACAATAAACCTTAACAAAAGCCATTTCCACTTGGTTTTAATTTTGCTTCCCTCACCCCTACCAGAGCCGGGTCGTAACACTCCCTTGAACTGGCACCTTTCGACATGAACTCCGAGCTTCTTCCAGATGTATGAGCTCCCTAGGGACGTTACCCTACAGATTTTTATTTTCAGCCATTCTTTATGTCACTACCCAAAATTCATGACCCCAGATGACGGTTGGAAGGTAGGTCTTCTTTCCTGTGGGTCATTTCAATACAAAATTATATAGCTAGGGGGTAATTAGCATAGCATTAGGGATTTTTTCAGAGTAGTTTTCTGGTTAACTACTAAGCTGTAACAGCTGTAACATTATCCTAATGAATTTTATTCAGACATACTGACCTATTTAAACAGGATATCTATAAAAATAAAATAAAATAAAAATTCTATTTCATATCGTAACAACAACATCAATCTGTTTAATGAATTTCTTCACTTTTGACGTTTAGATACATTTTTTCTTAGTGAACATCGCAATGTGTCAGCGTATTCTCAAACTGACGTATTTAAATAGTTAATACCGTCTATGATTTCAACGAGTGGTTGCAGCCCTCCTCGGCATAATAGGCTGAAAAAAGCAGGAAAAGGCAACCTAGAAAGACTGAAACTCCTGTTACAGTGAGGATTCAATAAGCTCATTCCTAGGTGGAAATCACCAGGGTTCCAGCAGATTACATTATCACCAAACACCAGGCATGTGACAGAGGATTCTAGGAACATTAACATACTTGTTTGAGGGTGAACTTAGGCTTTGATATGTTCACATGAAACGAAAAGTAGTCGCTTCTGTACATTACTAAATATCTGCCTTCCCGCAGTCAATTCAGCCATTTGGGTTTCGTGCACGGGGTCTGTTGCTAGGTATGCTGGACAAAACACACGGCCGAAAGAAAGAGCTAGAAAAATGAGCGGCAAATGTCTGGAGAGAAGGGAAGCAAAACAGCAGCCACCATGGAGACCCAGAGAGGAGCCAAAGCTACCCTCGCCTCCTCGCTGAGCCAAGCCTCTCCTCACTCTCACCCTCTCAGAAAAGCCTGTTTTCCCTCCCTGCAGATCAGCCCCGTCCCCTGTCTCCTCAAATCCTCTGTCGTCCGTCACTCGGCGGCTCGGCTCAGTTCCCCTTTTCGGTTTCGAGCCTCCCATTATTCACTCCATCATGACCTCACCTCCACTCAGACATCCAGTCTCTGTCTGTTGTCTGTCTTTGGAGTTGAGTAAATACAAGGGTTAGGCGATCCATTGCATCCGCAGAGAGATCGATGTGTTTAGGCTTATTAGATTGTGAGTTTAAGTCATTATCATGGATTAGCTGATTTATTACCAGCAGTCCTGATCAATGATTGATTCTTAAAGGCATTTATTAAAATCCACTGAATTATAGGAGAACAACCGGCTTGTGTTTCTGTTCCCTTTGTACATCTCTGAAAATTCCTCTTGATCAGTGTCGGACGGCAGTCCACTGATGGACCTTTTCTTTGCCCGCTCAATAGCTGCGAGAACACATCGACGTGAGGCACGAGGCGAACTAATAATTACCTTGAGTGACGACTTTTCATCGGACAGCAGTTCATCTTGTTCAGGTCAAATCGATGGGCACTTATCCAGTCACATGAAATAAATAAATAAATAAATAAATAAATAAACAAAGGAAAAGAGATTCAGGCGACTGGATGGATTTGTTTTTCGATTTGGGTCGAAGGCTGACAGACGAGCATGTGGTTGCAGACGCACTGGGACCCATGCAGTCGCAAACACACACACAGACTAACTGACCTTCAAGCTTCAAGCTAGGGTAAATTGATATGTTGGAGCCATTGGTAAGGGCCGATAGAGATAAATAGCCTGCTGACAGCGTGCTCAATGCTGCCACAGCCAAATATTAAAGAGCTTGTTTACAGGCAGTAACTCCCAAACATCTCAGCTTTATTAATATATAATTACTATAATATACGTGTGGTAGTTCTATTTCTACTGGTTTTATATTCTGTCTCATAGATGCTATAGATTCTTAGGTTTTATTATGTGTTTTTTTTTTTGTATTTAACCAACAAATAGGCCTTTTTAAGCATCTATTCAAAGGTATTCATTACTATTAATGTTTATATGGCCAAATGTATATGGACACACCAAGCTGACAGTCAGGCCATTGGTGAGCATCTGTGGCCTTTGTTTGGGGAGTAGTCGGACCCTTTGTGGTGGCTTCTCAGCAGCAGAATCAGTGGGTCAGGGAGATCACCGCGACTGGCCAGTCAGCTAAGCACACCAGAGCACGAGAAGAAAGTAAACAAGATGAGGAAGTTCAAGGTGCACGCAGAGGAGTCTTCTCAGTTCCCATCTTCATTTCACCTGAACATTCGCACACACACACACACATTAGTGCAATAATGAATAACGACATGATCATCTGGATTGAATAAACTGTAAACCAACTGATCACCATGTTACAGCAAAGGTCACAATAGTTTGGAGCTCTTCCTAGCCTCCTAGCCTCCTAGCCTCCCAGCTGGAAAAGGCTCTTCCAGTGTCAATTTTGAATGACATGTGTCTCTACCTCTAGACAATTCCCCCCAGAAATGATAATCTCATTACAAAACCACATTAATATTCTGGTTTAACAGTTTCCAATCTGCTTGGAAGTTCTTTCCACAAGATTTTGGACACTGGGTCCCTTTTAGCCACATGCAGCGGGATAAGGTCTGGTTCACAGTTACAGTGGTTTGAGACAGTGAGCAGTTTCCACTCTTAGCCTCTTATTATCTTCTATGCAAGAAAAGAGTCCACTCTGGTATGGTCAGAAATATCAACCAAAAGAACTAATCTATAAACCTGTAGGCAAGGAACAAGATTTTGGAACCGGAAGCTTTCTGGTTTCCATTTGTAGTCTGAACAGTACAATCACAATTGACCTGAATTTGGCAGGATATGGACAAACAGTCCATGTGAACAGCAAAGGAGGCAAAGTGCCATTCCATAACTTAACAGCAAGTGAGCTAACCTATTGCTCTGGTCAAACAATCCCTCGAACAAAGCCACTGCAGTAGTTTTAAACTGTGTATTCAATATTAACTATCTATTGTGACTAGTTGTCTCACAACTCCAAATTCATTGTCATATCTCAAGTTGTTAGTCGGGCTGTGGATGCTGCAGAAACAAGAAATATTCGGCTCAATTGGTTCAAAGTTTGAAAGGCTATGAGCAAAGTGCTACTGGCAAAAAAAAATGTACATTTTTGCCACGAAGTTGGTAGCACTTTATTGGCTGAGATTTTCCTTGAGAAGAAAGAAGGAATTTCCATGTGTGTCTGGCCATACCACTTTGGTCACAAACTTCACAGAATTGCATTCAGTCATCCCTAATATCTTATTTACAGCTCCTCTGTCTCTATAATAGTTTAATAAAAACATTATTAAAACTCCGTACCAACACAGGCAAATGTATCCGCCTGTGGCAGATGTGTGCATTGATTACTGGAACCTGTGAACACCTACTGACGGATATTTTAACTCCAAGACAGGAAAACCTACAAATAGAAATCAGTAAATGTGGCGGCAGCAAGCGTGTGGTGACCCAACACAGGATGCGGGAAATGTCATTAATCTACTCACGCCACAGGTCTGAGCTCCACTCATCCAGATTAAGACTCAGATGTTCCGTTTCAACATTAATCACTCATTTTTAACAAGTGCGTGTTCGCTGGAGCTGAGAGCCGACACTACACACACACTAAAATTAGTTTGTTTATTCTCTTGACTTAGCCAAGAAAGAGGTCCAGCTCAGTCAAAGCCACCTAAACCTCTCTTTAAAACAACCTGTCATCAGAGAGCTTGTCCAGATTTGTCTTGTTCCCTTTTTCCCCAAATTTGATTTAGTTTTATTAGCTTTCTCTTGTTTTTAAGACCCCGGTCCAGTTTAATGTCTCTAAGAACGTTAGGACTGCCACTAATTAATTAACTGATTCATTAAACGTCATTAAAAGTGTAACATTACAATCTCAATTTAACTACAGATGCAAATTAAATCTTAAGTAATAGTCAGCCATGTCAATAATCAGTTCATCATTAAATGAATGAAATATATAAGGCAATGTTTCCATATGCTGCTTGTGCAGTTCTGATTTTATTTCTAATTGATATTCAATGTTTGGACCAAATATCAAAGTATTAAACACAGCTAACTGGTAGAAGTCTTCTACAATAAATAACCTGTAACGTTATTACTCCTGTCCTGCCATAGACTGGTGACCTGTCCACGGTGTACCCCGCCTCTTGCCCGATGAATGGCTCCCCCGCGTCCCCTCACAGGACAAGCCGTTACAGAAGATGAATGAATGAATTATTAATGCCTTCATAGCTGACCTGAGTCATATTGTTCTACGTGATGGATTGACCGTAGTAAGTTCAGCTGCTGGAAGCAGCTGCTCAGCTTGAACAGATGTTCACAAGCAATGCCACAGGAACTTGATCAGTCCAGGAAGTGAGTCCACCGGCACAACTAACATGTATTGTTGACTGTCTTACAATTTATTAAACCCTTAAAGGTGATAGGCAAACACATCTGTAACTCTGTCTCATTAAACATAAAAAAAATGAAAAAAATAAAATTAAGCCAAAAAAGAAAAGCCATAAACTTAAGTTCCTCGGTGGACAATAATTACATAAATAATATCTGTCAATTAATGTCAATAAAATATAACAAACTATGAAAGTGGTCTTAAATATTCAATATATCTGAACTACATCAGCTGATTAACATATTTTAGACATTTAAAGCTGCACTCACACTCTCTTTGCCCTCTTGAGGGGCACTGCAACATGCTGAAGACAATGGTTCCAAAATAGAGTCAATCTTCGCAGACGTCCACAGCAGAAGTTTACAGGAGAAATAAAAAAAAAAGATGGTTCTGAACTCTGCAGGTCAGTATGGGGGTGTTTAAATCATATCAATGCCCATGAGCTTCAAAACTGCTCTTCAGGAAACCAGTCTTTGTAAACAGTTAATGACCAGTCAGTTCGAGGCTCCACTTGGTGGTCTGTTTACAATAGCTGTCTCACTGTTGTTACGTACCTGCCCCTTAAACTCCTATAGCTACGATACTATATCTTCACTGGACCTCCACTGTGGCGCCATTCCACTGTTGCTAAGAGATTTGCAGCACAAGCAGACAATCCACTCCCTATGAATACACCTCACATGGAAGTTAAACGTACCAGCGGGGGAGAACCGTTTCCCCTGCTAACATGTTAATGTGGTTTATTTTCTGCCTTTCCCTCTGCCCGCGGATCTATCGACATTCCTGATTATGTAACGCACATTAAAAACCGTCGCCTCCGACGGAGCTGATGCACATTTGGACACATTTAGGTCTCATTGTAGAAACCTGACCCCGCAAAAAAAAACGATACATCTGCATCCTCGGCTCAACACATCCAACCTGAGAAATATGAATGGAGTGTTTGTCTATAAATAGGGTGTTGTGAAGGCCTGTTTGGACTCGTGGGAACAGACAGGGCATTGTGCTGCCTGGCCTATCTGTATCTGGCCTCTAGCCACCAGGCAAAGGACTGAGCTCCCCTCTCGCAAACACACACACTGGCCTCGACGCTCACATATGAAGACTGCTGTGATCGCAGACACCTACGCAGCGCAAAATCCATAAGCACTGACCCAGATGCCGAGTCTGTTACGCTCTCGTACACCTACACGGGATATAAAAAAATAAAAATCCATATTTTTTTTTTTTTTTAATGTGTCCAAGACTACCGGCCAACGCGGATACGAGTTTCAGATGAGAAAATGTTACTCACATGGCCAGAATTTGTTCAGACCAGACTGATCTCTAACGCCTACGCAGAGAGCGTTATTCTACGCTGTCTCAGTCATCAGCTAATGTTCTCATCTTCACCGTGCGGGCAGGGAAAACTACAAGAGGTCACATTGCTAAAGCACACACTAGCGTACGCAGCTGCTAAACAGAAATAGTAAGAGGTCTATCATCAGATGCACAGGCAGTAAACAGAGAAAAGCTTCTATATCCCCATGTGTGTTTCATGTTTGACTGACGATGAAAATCCAAGTCGTAGAAATACATCTTGAGCACTGAGTAATGTGTACAATTACAATTTTGGTTGTCAATTGCAAAATAAAACTGTAAGAAAATCCCTTTCCACAGTTAGAAATGCACGTCCGAGTGGGAAAAACACTGCAGCTGTGTTCCCTGTGCTTTGGTCGCCATCCAAACGATTCATTTCGAGCACAAATTCCAGTGTTTGTTTTGTATTTCTGGCGACCTCTCGTGTCATGCCGGTAAGGTTTTAACACACTGGGCTGAATCTACTGTCAACAGAGAAGAGTCAATGTTTCTGCTGGTGCCAACAGGCACAAGTGCAACACTACAGGATGTTAGTAACAGTAGCAGGCAGCGCTGCAGATGGGCCATAGAGGAAACAACTGGAGCGTGAACGGGAAAGGTTTTTCTTCAAACGCATTCATCAGAGACTTTTTACACGACTAGATTGGGCCTTTTATAATAAATCAATTCATTTGTATGAACTTGAACAACATCTCACATCACTGCTATTATTAAATAATCCGTAATCTGTAAATCATTGTCTTAAACATTCACTTTATCTGAATAACATTACCTGGTTAACATTTTAGAGATTAAAAGCTGCATTCATGATCGTTTTGGTCACTTGCAACATACTAAAAATACAAATCTAGCCAACACACAGTGACATTAGCATTCATTAAGAGGTGAATTATTGGACACTTGCTAAGTGTCAGTCAAGCAGAAACCTCCGAAGCAGAAAAATTAAATGCCAAAAACTGTAGTTCCTCAAATGGCCACTTGAGGGTGACTCCATCAGCGAGTCAGTCCTCCCAGACCTCAATGCCCAACATAGCGGCAGGTACAAAAGGTGAAAAATCATAGCTATTCCTGACAACTGTACCATGCCACCGGTACGATTCAGCTGCACTCATGCTCCATAAATATTGGCCATTTTTCAACTCAGAGCTTCAAAACTGCTCTTCAGTGTGACATGACGGGGGATTTGCCCATGTTTAGGTACATTCATAGTGCTGCTTCGAAATGAACTCATTTAGACTCTGCTTTTTGTCTCCACTCCAAGGTGAAATATTTGGCTAAATGCGCCACTATGCTCACCAGCTAGTTGCAAGCATTGTCTGTCTGTCTTTAAGGTTGATCAAGATGAGGCTAGAGTTGAAAAGAGTGGATTTGCAGGCCAAAACAAAACAACAACAATCAGCTAAAAGGCAAACAAATGTAACTGAATTGCTGAATCAAGTTTGTTATCACAAGCAGCAGTCCCCGACAGTCATTAAATCCATTGTCATGTAGCCTTTCATGTATTTTAATAATGATCTATGCGTCTGGCTTTGTACTAGCGGAAAAGAGATTAAACAGGCCGGGAGCTCTGCAACACTTCTCAGCAACTCTGCTGCAAAACTAACTCTGCAGTAAACAAAACACAGAGGAGCCAATTACACCCACGGACATGGACATCAGCTCCATAACACCATCAGAACTAAAACAGCATCCCACCGCAGTCCACTCACTGGCTGCAGCGACACTTGACATTTAATCAGCGGCTTGGCATCGGCGCTACCCTGAAATGCAGCACTCGTATCACCGCGGGACCGTATACACCCAACAGCTGGCGTATCCTTCGGCGGAGATCCTGTCAGTGTCAACACCTCAACAGGGGGACAAAGGCTATTTCTGATGCGGAGAGCTCAAGATGACAGCAGCGTTTACTTTCCTGATATTCTGGGACCTGAGTCCACCTCTGAAGCAATACTTGGACCCCAATTATAGCTGTTTACTGGCCTAGTTTGCCGCACATCCACTCATCCATCTACCTTTCAGCACTGCTATCGCTGGCATTTCATAGCAGGAATGAGCCCTCCGAGCCAGGCAGGTCACATTGATGGAACATTTGGTCAATTTATCACTAAGGCTCAAATTAAGTCTTGAAATAAACTACATTATTCAGTACTGTCAAATAACGAACAGGTGAATCAGGACATGCGTTGGTTTTACGTTGGCTTTCTAGAACTCAAGGTCAGAAATACAGTACATTATGCCTCTCTCCCGCAGCCACTGTATCAGTTCAAGCATATTATCATTCCCTGCCGTCAACACTGATGGATTAGCAAACACTGCGAGAGTAAATGTTAATATTGGTAGAGTAAACAGGCAAGGTGACAGCGCGAACATGCTCGAGTAAGTTTCCACCGGCGGCCGAGGAAGTCCATTTGTGCTTCGTCAAACAGGGCAGTGTTTAACGTTCGGCCATACAGCACGTCTGCCGGGTTTGATTTTTCATTATCCACTGCTGCCATTTTCACGTCACGAGTGCAAAAGGTCAAACTGTGTCTGGCAACCCAAAACGAACACAGCGCTCAGTGATGCCGCAAATGAGGTCAGGTTGATCAATAGGCACCGACAAGTGCAGTGGCACAAAGCTTGGGGGCTGAGGTTTTCCAACGCAGTCACCAACTATTACAAATTTCCTTTTATATAAAAGAAAAATTAAAGAGGAAGCTGGCTTTGTCATTTCATGCTTGTGTCTTCTCTGTGTGGGTTTAGAAGTCATGTACAAGCTCCACAGGAGGGGAACTGGACCAAACGGTTTCCGCCCGCCGCAGTTCAATGATGTCAACAAGTTTATCTCCTTGGATTATCAGTCTGGCCAGGACACAAACGCTCGGGACGTGGCATCAGAGCAAAGGGCGACTGTTCCAGCCGAAGGCTTTATTTTTGGCCTCCTGACAGATGGGCATGACACGAGTCCAGAAAAAAAATTGAACCAACCGCCGCTGTGACGCGTCAGTGACAGTCCAGCTCATTCAAAGCAACACTGTCCTCGCCACAACCTGAGTCACACAGAAGGTAAACAGTAATCTTACAGTAATAATGCATCGATAAGAGAGCACTTTTAATTTCGTTGTTCTTGTGTCAATGACAACAGAGACCTATTCTATCTTTGGCGGTCAGAAATCTGGCGATACACTGAGGTGGTCTTGCATTTTTTTTTTTTAAATGCAATTCTTCGTTTAAATGTGTGGCATTGTAGCAATGCCTCGCCCTGTTGGCATTTCACTGTAAAAAAGGAAAAAGAAAATGTCAACGTGATCCAAATTTCATTCACAGTGATGCAAAACAAAGCAGCAAATCCTTAAGTACAACAGAGACAGCTAATTTTCATATTTCAAATGGAAAAAAATCTAACAATCATTAAGGATTTTTTTTTTAGTTCTCTACTTGAATAATCATTGTGCACTAAGTCATTTCTTCTAGTATTTTTTTGTGTACACAAAATCACTAATCAACACTAATAACAGGCATTAGTAGTGCATTAACAACCCCAATCATGTTAAAATGTACTCAAGCATCAAAAATAAAAGTGTTTAATTGGAATGTTGCATATAATATTGATTGATTAACATCTAAACAGATGCTGCTCCAGCTACATTTACACATTGTATGTTTTACGGCATGCATTTAAAAGAAAGCTGGTAATACAGCTGTACCTCTGGAAGGTGCAAAAACAAGTATTTTGTGGTCAAGTTCTTAAGAGGAACTTTTCAGCCTGGGAATTCTTACCAACACGTCTGACTGTATGTCCATGGGAGATAAGAGAAATGCAAACAACAACTACTGGTATCTAGCCAAACACAGTGCATAGGTCTCAACGGCTTTGAGGTTTGGAGTTGTCTCCCTTAGATTTATCACTCCAGCCCAACTGCAGTTGAAGGTGGTTTTATTGGTTTTGCCGCTGAGGGCACTGGAGTCTGGAGTCGCTCAGTTCGGAATTCGTTATGCCTGGCGAAGATCTGCGGGCGTTTACTTGATTTTGTTTACAACTAAATGGCCAAGCCGACGCAATCGGGTCTGTTGTAAAAGAGATTGGCAGCGACCACTTTAAAGGACCGACAGTTAAAAGTGGTTAAGGCATTTGTCAAGAAAGCAGGACATTTCTGCTTGCTCTGATTGGTTGAAGGCCAACCCGATTGCGACTTTTCTTTAAACTGCTTCAAATACACTCACCTGCCAGTGCATTGGGTACAGTCCTGCACCTAATCTTATCTTCATGAAGGTCACGGTGTTTGGCATTTGTTTAAAATAACAGGGAGCTGCTAATTCAGCTGTGTTTTCATTGTGGAGGCTGTGGTTCGTCCTGTTGACTTGCAATGTGTTGCACCGACACATGTTTCTATTTTGACAGCCCCATTTTAATCAGTGGGCTAGGCTAAAAAACAGAAACACTTTAGCGTTTAATTCAATCCAGTTGAACAGCATCAGAAACTACATCCTCCGAAATGACTGACAGATTAGAACAGTCGAGAAGGCCGATTTTGGTGCAGGGCTGTTATATTAGAATACATTCGTGTTCACTGGTGTACCTAATGAACTGGCAAGCGAGTTCATATAGAGACACCACACCCACTGGGCCAAAAAAAAAAGACAGTCCGTTATGTGTGACTGTTTTTCTTCTTTCAATCGAGTCTATAATTTCTGACATATATATACATATATAGATGAGCGCAGAGCTGCTGTGCGCCTGCGTCCTTCTTCATCTCAAAACTGAACAAATCTGGAACAATGTCTACTTCAGGAAAGGCGCGCGCGCTTAGAGTCTGAGCCCGCGTGGAGTGTGCGTGCGCGCGCGCGCGCGCGCTATCAGCAGGGGCTCCACTTCACTCAAAGAGCAGTGAGGCCGCGAGTCTCCAAATGCGGTATGACTCACAGGATCTGCGCGCGGGCTTGCTTGAGTGCGTGCGTGCGTGCGTGCACCGGTGTGAACCTGTAGACAGAGAGGTGTGTGTGTGTGTGTGTGTGTGTGTGTGTGTGTGTGTGTGTGTGTGTGTGTGTCCTTGCGTCTGGCACGACTCACTAAATCAAAACATTTGTCCACGCGCGCCAGGCTACGCGCCTATACCGTCCTCCATAAGGTGAGCGGTCCTCAAACGCACCCTTCTCGGGGCTTTGGCGCCCATTTTTGACGCTCATTTTGACGCCTCGGATGTTTTGTCCGAGCCAGCACAGAACCAGTGAACTCANCTCAACCGCCCCTCCGATACTAACAAGCATACGCCCCCTCATCTTATAAAAATAAAAACAAAATGCAAAACATTTTCTATCATGTAAATGAAAATTAAAACCCAAGTGCAGCCATGGGTACGGAAAAAACATTGAACGCAACAAAGGATTCACGCGCCTCTTGGATGAAAAGGAGAGATGGAGAGTCGGGTTTATGTGTGATCCAAGTTCACGCGACGAGAAAATGTCAATACCGGCCTATATTCTGTCTGTGGGAGATTTAAGCCATTGAGCTGTCAAGCCTGGGTCGGTTATTATAGAGAGAGAGAGAGAGGAGGGGGTGGTGATGGGGGACCAACAAAGACCCGCTGGCTATGCCACATGTGCGCGTCAATAACACGCACTCTCTCCACTCTTGTCAAGCTCACATGCACTCAGGAATACATTCTTTCTAGATTTTTCTTCTCGCGCCTGCAAGCGTACATTTAAATGTTTAATCCTCGAAGGAGTTTGGTGTGTTGTTGATACCCCTTCATACGCGGCTCGTGCGAGCGTGAAGCAAGCACTGATTGACTGAAGCACTTTGGCATCGTTTTGCGTTGTGCAACATCAAAACATGCGCCTATGTATTTTTTTTTTTTCACCCTAGCACCAAACTCCAGCGAGAAAAAGATCAATTCTCGTTTCATCGCCTTGTTGCACGTCTGTTGAATGTCAAATCCACACAGGATCCTCACTGACTCTCATCAGGAGGACACAAAGAGCCAAACCCCGTATTGAGAGAAAAAAAAAACTTCATCATAAACATTTTTCAAAAAACAACGGGATAAACTCACCTTATATTCAGCAGACGATAAACAAAAAAAATATACGGCAAGTCGTTCTCCACTTGCGCAGTTTCTTCTAGGTCGTTTTTCCAACCTGTCCCTCCAGTCTTCCCGGTAATGTCCTGTTATTTCACTTTTCCTCCAGCTCCTTTATTTTTCCGCTGTGTCTTCTTCCTCCTCGCGTCCTTTCACTGTTGTTTTTCCCCTCTTCTTCTTCTTCTTCTTCTTACAGGAGGAGGAAAATTCAGCACAGGAAAAAAAAAAAATGTAGCGGTCAATCAAAAGGCGAAATGGAGCCGAGGAGTTTTTAGGGGCGCTGTGAAGTTATCTGAATATAAATCAAGAATAGATAAGTACATTTATTAAATTTAATTCCGACACGCGCGGGGTGATATTTAATAGATGTGGTGACAACTTTAGACTGGGCGCCGCTTGAAGTCTGAGCAGACGTGGGGTGAAAATATGGTGCCTCTCTTTCTGGCTCCCCCCTCTGTGGAGGGTTCATGTTGGTACAGCCCAACCCTTGTCGAGCTTGTGGAGGGAGCCGAGCGCGCGAGCGGTCCCGCCTGAGCCCGAGCCAGCAGGTAAATAAACACACCTGGAGTTAAGAGGCAGACAGGAAGGAGATGGATTGGAACGGTTCAACAGCAAGGAGCCCGTAACGGCGACCTGGCGAGGGAGATGTTTATTATACACCAGGAGGGGTTTCTGGTACTATTGTGTACTGGAAGGAAAAAAGAGTTTTAGTTCAACATCACAAACTCTTATGAAGGCGTCTTTAATGTTCAGCTTTAACACATTCTGAAGAGTTAAGATTTTAACAGGCACAGTAAGTTATTTATTTTACAACTGTAGTTAGCATAACCAGATAAATACAAGAGAATGTAACAAAAAAAATCCCGCTATCTGTTAATGAAATACTGTATATACACCAATCAGCCACAACATTAAAACCACTGACACGAGAAGTAAATAACATTGACCATCTTGTGTCAATACAATGTTCTGCTGGGAAACTTCTGGACCTGGCATTCATTAGTGTGGATGTTACTCAGACATGTAGCACCCACCTAGACCAGACCAGACACCCCCACCCCAAAGCAATGACACTCCTTGATGGCAGCAGCAGTCATCCCCAGCAGGATGCAGCCTGACACAGGCACACACACACAAAAACTCTTCAGGAACAACTGAAAAATAAAACATGAAGAACAGCACAAGGTGTTGACCTGGCCTCCAAATTCACTAGATCCCAAGTTGATCAAGAATCTGTGGGATGATCCACAGAGGCCCCTCCCCTCAACCCATAGGACCTAAAGGCCCCCACTAACAACATCCTGCTGCCAGACACCACAGGACACCCTCAGAAGGCCCATGTCCATTCTCTGATGAGTCACAACTGTTTTGGAGGCACAAGGGAGACCTCAGCAACATTAGGAAGGTGGTCGTAATGTTATGACAGATCAGTGTATTCTGTATATAGAGAGACACTATAAAAGACCTCCAAAGAAATCAGTCCACAGTGATTCCATTCCAAACTGTTGATATTATCTGTGGATTTTGTGCTTCATATGGGCTTAAAGTCATTGTAATTGCCAGTTTTCAGAGGAAACTGGATATTTTATAGACTATTGTGCAGACTTTGGGTAAAGCATGCTGGTATGGAAGAAAGGTTATGTGTTGTAGCGTTTTCATACTAGAATTTTATGGAAACCTGTGTATCAGATATAAAGTACACATCTTATCATCACATTTTCACCACAGAGTTTCAGTATTCTGTTTTCTATAGAATCCACAGTGAGGGGGAATGGAAAATAAACACATGTAATCCCAGCTGAGACTATTACACAGGACCCAGAGTGAAGCCGCTGAGAACCAGATCATCACTCATCGGCTCTGCAGTTATGTAAATCGGGTCATAGTTTCCCCAAGTGGCGCGCATAGATCCACAATTGTATTGCCACTGGATGACCACATAGTTTCCTGTATGTGTTCCCACCCGGCTCTGTTTAAAATGGAAAAAGGAAACTATATGACAGGAATATTCCTTTAGGGATTTGTTCTGGCTTAAATCTGAATATGGGTATTTCTTGCAGTTGCTGTTGCTACACTGTGTCTGTAATACCAAACTAAATGCGAGAAATTAAAGCCGGCATCCATCTGGAATAAAATGTACTCAATATGTTGTGTGCATCATAGCTGCCGGTTTAAAATCTCTCTGCAGCCTTAAATTATCCACCTTACATAATGATCCTCCAGCCTGAGCTTCTGTCATGCTGTGGTGAGCCAGATATTTGTTCCAACAGAACACAGAGACGCGCATTTAGACAAGTTACTGTGCCATCCTGAAATCAGAGTGCCCTCACATGTCACTGGGGATAAAATCTGACTTACTCTACCACGCGCTTGAACTTTATGCCTCCGTTTCAGACAAAGTGGTTAAAGAAAAGCAGCTTTTTTATTTATATGATTATTCAGCTGACTCGAGTGAATTGTTGCTCCACTGAAAGCAGAGAGAACGGAAGGCATGCTCAGTCAGTCATGTACCGGTGGTCATCGCTTATCTTGACCCGCCAGCTGCACAGCCTGGATGGATTAAAGGGCTTTCGGTTGACGTAACACGTCCACCGTCGGCCACACTGGAGGTCCTAGCTGTCAATGTTACTGGTGCAGATGAGACGTGAATCAGCATCCTCACCGGACATGGTTGTTTGTGTTGAGATTTTCGTCTTAACACTGACGACCTCACTAAACTCCTGTATGCATGACCATTTAAATTGTGTAAATCCACAAATATGCCCTTTTATGCTTTATATCTTCTCTCTTTCTTCTGTCTGTACCCGGCTGGTCTTAGGCACATGGGTCCCTCCATATGAGCTGGGTTCTGCTCAAGGTTTCTTCCTGTTAAAAGGGAGTTTTTCCTTGCCACCGTCGCCTTCAGGCTTGCTCTGGGGGTTTCAGGCCGGGTTTTGTAAAGCGTCTTGAGACAATTTGTATTGTTATTGATGCAATATAAATAAAATTGAATTGAATTGAATATACTGGGAGTTGTACAGACTAGTTGACTGGTCAGTTTGTTGACTTCACTGCTGTGCCATGAGGCTTTAAGCGTCATGTCAACTAGTCACTGCTCAAGCAACAATAAAAACATGGGCACCTCAGAGAAGACAAATATTGGAGCCCAGTGGGTCATTGCAGCAAACTACCAGCAGTTGATCAAGTGTGTGGAAATACTTCACTTAAGATGAAGCCCATTCTACCATGACATGCTAAATATGTAAATTAGTCCTGCAATACAACAAAAAATACTACCGCAATGCACACTCATCTGAAAAGGCATCAGTTAATGCTAGCAGAGGAACAGTCCAAATCCTCTTGACATCAGTCGATTTATGACTCACCAAATGCCCTGTGGTAACAGAGAGAAGGAGACTGCACATCAACAATCTGTTGGTCATTTTCATTGTCAAAGATATTAGAACTTTAGCTGCAGTACACAGAGAAACCTTCAGAGAAATACCACATTTTTTTGAACCTGCTGTGTAGTATTATTAAATGCTAGCGATGGTGCTGAGTTGCAGCCTGTTTTTATACAGGCTATACATACCTGCAGCCCACATTACGTAGCGCACGAGCGGTCTGTTCTCAGCATATATATTCAGGTCAAGAATATAGTTGTCATTGTTGCAAAGCATTCATTTCTACTATGTTTTTATTAGCGATATCATCAGTGACTAGTCATTTTATCACATAACAGCCGACTTTAAAAAATCTGAAGTCATGAAACCCCAAGAATTAGTATAGCGAATGAATAGTGGTATCAATAAAGCTAAAGCTTCACATCAAAACAGCAAAGAACAGTGTGTCCAGAACTGGTGGTAAAAATGTGAAAGCAAGGTGCAACTTCCTCTGGATCTGAATAAATAAACCAATCAAGCCAAAACTGCAGTTCCACAAATGGCCACTTGAGGCTGGCTCCAAAAGTGAGCACATTTTACCAAGATGGCGACAGCCAGAGAAACCTCACTGATCTTCAAAACCTATGAGTGCTGTCATGAAGGTATTGTCCATCTTTATAGTCACCAGCACAACTCAATAATATTTGAACTTATACTCCGCATAGTCGGTTAGCTTAGCTTAGCCTAAAAGCTGGAAATAGCTACCATGGTACCGTGTAAGTTGATGGTGTGCCCTCTAGTTTCCAGCGGTCTGACTATTAACAAGAAAGCAGATAAGCACGTAACCCAAAATGTCAAACTAATTCTTTAACCATTGTTGAATTACCGAAGACATGAAATTAGCTGCTACCAGCCTCTCTCAGTTGAATAAATGCACATTTACTGTCGATTTAAATTAGACAGTTCATGTCAATTTCTTTTTCTCTTTTTCCTCGCTTTGCCTCTCAGCCTCTCATCTGTATCAGCTCTGTCAACAGTCGCTTTCAGACTCATTTCTCGAAGCCACAAAGGGTCAGTTGGTTTTCACCAGACAGCTGAAGTTCATCTGACAAGATACAGTTCTCCTCTGTCTTGGGTCAGCCTCTGCACGACCTGAAATCACCTCAGACTTTAAATCAGTCCTGGGCCAAGGACACTGCGCTGGCAATCACTCTGACACAGCAGGAGCCAGTGATGGAGCACCTGAACTGTGCCGAACAATATGTCTGCCAGTGGGGTCATGGCAGGTTGACTTAAAAAAAAAAGCTTTCTGCCTCTCCACAACTGTTATATCTAGCCCATTCTGTGTGTGGTCTGGATTTATAGCGCGTTTCAAATTAGTCAGCCCTGGAAAAAAGGGAGAGAAACCTTTAAGTGTAAACATGTCATTAAGTCGTGCGTTTTTGGCACCTCTGCCAATAAAAAGGTTCGCGAGAGGAGCAATTTATGCCCACGTACTGTAATTCCACACAAAAACAAAATCTTTGACTTATAATGAATCACCTCACAGAACAATCGGCTGGGAAGTGGTTTGTTTTCTGATAAAAATTTTTTGGCTGCTGAGCTGCTGAGACAAGCCAGCAGCTACAAGTTGAGCAGGATGTGACATTATACAGACCTGAACTCGCACCGCGGCGCCGAACTTTTTGACTTTGTTTTGTATGTAGGCTTTAAATTTTCAAAAACCGTTTATATCTCATTTAGACTGTTGATCATGCAGGATGCAGCTACCGCCCACATTTCTACTATAATCAAGTTCGCCCACTGTGTCAATAAAATGCCGGCCCGGGTAGTGTAATTCACTATAGTGCTATTAAAGTGATGAGATCTGAGCTTAATCATAACTGAACTGTGGGGAGCCAGGGCCATGGGAGGCTCCGGTAGCCGGTAATCAGTCACAGGCCGGGAAAAAAAGGATCCATCACATGTTAATCCAGCAGTGGGTGTATTGAATGAGTTCCAAGTTTGTGTGCCTTCTTCATCTCATTTGCGACTCAGCCAGTCTCATGTTCCCGGGCCAGGATATTAGAAACAGTCCAGAGCATCAGACCACATCTGGACGTGGGCATGGTCTGTGAAGCATGACCACAACCTGAAGAAAAACCCAACTGAAATGTCGCCTAATTCCTTCCTGCTAACTAAAGCACAAGTCCATCTATAGCTACCTGCGTGGAGACCACGGATCACATACGAATCCTGGTAGAAATTGTGCACCAAAGCAACATTAGCGCACATTTGGAGTTGTGGTTCTGCAGATGTGATGTCCAATATTCTCTGTACTTTTAGCTCTATTTTGGGTCTCCTCCAACTATTTCGAGCTGCTTATTGCTCTCTTTATCTGTTGGCTATTTGGTGCTCTACCAGCGGTGTGGTTACCTTGTGAATCAGCTGGATTCTTGTAAGATTCAGGAGAGCTTGAAATCACATGGCTGTCCTTCTTGTCAGGTTTTGTATTTGTAGCTGAAACCTCATGGTTAGGGCTAACTGGTGTCATCGGGTGTGATCACACCTAAAGCCAGATGTACTTTCATCCACAAATTGTCCTGACACAAACACAACAAAATCTGCCGGCATGCTAACTACATAGCTAGCTCCTCAGACCGCAGATTATTGTATTTTATTAGGCGTTCTCCTGTGACAGACATCCAATCACCTGCCAAGGATTTTTTTGTAAGTGCTTGCCCCTTTTCCAAGCTCTTTGTAAAAGGGGTTCCATGGACAATTTGAGAGATTTCTTTTCACTCTCGTTTAAATGTCACTGCATGAAAATAGTATTTATAAAAGCTAAGTGTGATTAAAGTCAGGAATTGGACACCAGGTAGAGGACATTATTGGATGTAGACAGGCTGAATGCTATTGAACAAAAACTTAAACATAAATGGGATAAAAAAAAACAGGAGGGGATTATAGCTACTGTTAAATAAACTTCATGTTCAAAAGTCCAGTTTAAAGATATGAGCTTTAATTCAAATGCAGCTGATGTTCCTCCTCCCGTCCTGACAAAGAAAGATGATTATAGACGATGGCTTCCTCAAAGCTATCATCTAGGATGAATTATCCAAAGAACTGTAGCAACCATTTCCAAATACAGAGACGTATTACCTGCAACCCGTTATTTGAAATCCTCTTCTTTCAAGTCCCGGCTCGTGATTAAATTACTGCTACATTCACATGTAAAAAACTCCAGGGAGAGTAACTCTTCTTCAGTCTTCTACACGTGATCGCCGGCAGTTTAAAATCAGTAAAATCTGCGTTCCAGTTAAACACCACAATCAGCAACACTCTCGGTCTGAGACTGAGAGTGTCACCTTCATCGTGTTCTTTAGCTCCTCTGCATCTTCTTGTGTTGAAGGAAGCCCGTGTTCTCGTCAGGTTGACGATTCCCAGCTCAAAGATGAAAGACTGGTTTTAGCGCTTTTAAAAAGCTGATGTTCCTGTTTAGAATGTCAGAAGACCAATCAGCTCTAGAGGCCTTTGATCCCCTGTATTTACAGCTTCCAGAGGTCCAATCAAACGACTGTATCGTCCCTCGTGTGCCGTTGTCTTCTTATATCAGCTCCTCTTTGCACCTTTGTTTGACGCGAACTTGCCTTGTGTGTCTTATTCGCTTAACGCGTTCGAGTCAGACTGGATAATGCGCCGTGGCTCCAGTCGGTCACTGGTGGGCCTCGTCAGTTAAACCGGGCTCCTTTTAATCAGTGCAGTTGACCTCATGACCCCATCTCTCCACACACACACTTTCACACAATCACACACGCCCTACACTTTTTTAACCCTCCACATTAACCCCCTGCTAGCTGCCGTGCACCAGGTCAAATTCAGATGGAAGGAGAGGGAAATAAGAAGATCCTAATGCTAATGATCCAAAGCGAGTCCATATTAATATGGAGTTAACTTTCACAAAAAGCTTGTAGCAGCTTGCCCAGTTTGAGAAAGGGCAAATGTAGTTGCGAGGAGGCATAAAATGATTAAAATCTTGCAATATGTGCGACATCTTGCAAAGAAATGATATATTATTAAACTGTTTCTAGGCAGCCTAATTTATTCAAAGGGAGTTACAAAAGATGCATAAATACCCAAAGCCTCCCTAACATTTTGAATTATTTTTTTGACCTATAGACCTTAACGTGGGCCGTATTCCGCTCTCATTCACCCCACATCTCAACGTCAGCGACACGCTCTAATAGAGACTTCGCTCTGCAGCAGCATTTGCTTTTCATGACCGGTCACGTTCATCCATAGTGATTAACACCGTGTACATTTACAAACCCACGTCTGCGCGAGGCCGTTTACACCAGTGCTCTACACCCCACACTCCGATTACGTTGATGAGATTATGCTCTTAGCCAGGGTGAATATGATTGCAGTGGCATATTGTGTCTGTCTGCTAAAACACCACAAGTGAAAGTTTGGTGTTTCAGCTTAGCGGACAGATTGCTGTTTAAAAAAAAAAAAGAAGAAGTTTTACAGTGTATCTGTTTAATTTATATACTGCATGTACTCACCTTTTAATGAGACTGGAACTAGTCCCAGATGCCGCTTTTGAAAATGATCACTTTGTTCCTCAAAGGGCAGTTCTCATCTCATCTGATGAACACCTTGTTCTGTTCTCCGACTGATCTTGTGACCTGATTGTAATGAGATGGAAACACCGGCAGGGAATACAGACCTCTCTCTATCTCTGCTATTACTCTAGAATGTTAAACACACCACCTGGTTTGCATTTATGACTAAAACTCAGGTGGAGGTCATCATACTCTGACACAAAGAGCGAATGCAAAGTAGAAAATGAAGTTAGCGGATAAGGTTAAACAACCAATACAAAGTAGGTGCAAAATAGTGGTATGGTTGTGCATGTAATATGTAAACAGAAATGGTGGCACTGATTGCCACAGAGGTTTCAGCTGCACACTCGTTTCACAAAATGACCTGAACGTTATTAATGTGTTTGCACTTTTCACGGAAACATGCACACGAACAGGGTGCAGTGCACATTCTAGACAGCATGCATAAGTTCCCACCCTTGCAAACTCTTGATCTTACTTGTAGATTGTCTCATTTCATTTGATTATCATGGCTGCAAAACAGAATCGAGCACACCGTGATCCAACTTAAGAGCTCTAAGCGCCCATTTCCTTTTTTATCTGCCCTCACAGATGGGAGTTATACACCTTGTGTGAGCCTTTCATAGCCTGGGCTGAATGATGAGTACATCTGATTAGTGTGTGTGGTCTTCACCACATCAGTACCTTCATATCTTTTGTTATTCCTTTGTACCCAAACAAAATGTGTGTTTCTTGTGGCATGCAGCCAAGTACAGTGTTCTCAAGGGAGACTTAAAAGTGTAGAAGGCACATGCTGTTTGAGACTGGGAACAACGATGTTCGTTGAAAATAGTGTGCCCTGTTGATCAGTTCACTCAAGCATAATCTTGTACATGTATCATGCATATGCAGAGGCAATCTGCTTGACAGTGGCACTTAAAGCCTCATTACTGCTGATATCATGTCATTTAATTTTTGTGGTTAATTTGCATTTTGAATATGACTTTTGACTTGGAATACAGGGACTAGAAATACCTCTTCATGGTTCGGTTGCAGTCTGTCCAGACACATATAATAGATGTGTAGTGAAGACTACAAAGGCATTTAATCATGGTAATTTCGCAGAAAAATAATGCAATGAAATTGACCTTTAACCTTTTGGATATACTTGATTTTGTCGTATAAAAAACTACTGGTTCCGATAAGAAGCTCCTTAGATGAGTGGCAAAATGTCTTCAAGAAGCCCTGCAAGTCCAGTTGCCTTTAATCTTGGATACAGCATGACCTCGATGACTGAGAACCTCTTCAGACATATCCTATAAGAAGTTTGTGTGAAAAAGTGTTATAATTTAGAATGGTTCATTGAGTTATGACCCACAACTAGCTTTGACTGGTCACAGTGACCTTTGGCCACCCAATTCTACATTTTTACATTTTTGTCATAATTATATTTTATTTATGTAGTCATAAACAAAAACCTCTGACCTCATATAGTTGTACGAACCCCTTTGTAACATCATGCATAGGTGTTCTGAAGAGAGGTCTTGAAGCTTGGTGTGGTGGATCTAGTCATTGCCATCTTGACCATGTCTGATATATGAAGAGGTGGAGTGTGGTTGGAACTGAAGCAGGTGAGTGGCACTTAGGCAGAACGCTAGCAACCTGTGAAGGCAGCCACCTGTCGCTCAAAGCAACCTGAAGTCATTTTAGAAATGGCAGTTTTTGGCATTCCGCCCAAGATCACACCAATTTTTGACCATTAGATCTAATCAGTTTGTCACTGAACTGTCCACATTAACTTTATGCCAAATTCAAATTCCTTCAGTGTGTGTTAATAATTTCAGTAATGAGATCACAGTGAGCTTGACTTTTGACCTTTGATCACCAAAAGTTTAATGATTTCATCTTTGAGTCCAAATTAACATTTGTGCCAAATTACAAACAATTCCATCCAGGCTCTCCAACGATAATGGGCTCACAGTAATGGGCTGGATTTACATAGGGACGTACTGAAGAATGAACCACAATGGTTCTGAGTACAGCTGTTGCGGGCAAAGAAGTAGATAGGATCATTTAGAGTAATAATTAAGTTTATTGTCACAATATTTCCTTTGATTTTACTCCATGTGAAGGTCTACATCAAATTTAAAGGAATTTCGTCAAGGCCTTCTTGGATTGTTAATATAACATTAACAATTTGAGTTATATCCTGAAAAATGATTAAAGAGGTCACCGTGATGGTGACTTTTCACTGCCACATTTGAATCACTTAATCACTGAGTCCAAGTGAACGTTTTGCCAGATTTGAAGGATTCAGTCATGTCCTTCTTGAGATACTGTCAAATGTACAAATGGACATACTGACAACACAAACCCACAGTGGCTCCTACTATAGCTGCCCTAGGCGCGGAGGCATAAAAACTGATCAAGTCAGCTGTGCATTCAGAGTGATGATTAAGCTCACTGATTAATCACCATCTCATTATGCACTCATTTGAACCCGTGGCAACGAAATTTGAAGGAGTTCCATCAAGGCCTTCTTGAGACATAACTTTAACGATTTAAGTTAAAACCTAAAATGTGATTTAACAGGTCAAAGTGAATTTGACTTTTGACCTTTGACTCTCAAATTCCAACAACTTTATCCTTGAGTCCAGGTGGATGTGTGTGCCAAATCTGAAAGATATCCATCCCAGGCTTCCTGAGATATTTCCAAATGACAACTCCAAGACATAACAACTCTGACTACAGCTGCCCCTGGTATTAAAAACAAATCAAATCAGCTGTGCATTTAGAGTGATTATTAAGTTCACTTAATGTTAATGTCATCATCCCATTATTCCTTCTCTTATTTGAGTCCATGTGAAGTCCATTCCGTCACATTCTTCATGAGATATTGCCAAATGTACGTACTGACAACCCAAAAACATACTGACGGCTGTTGGAGGAGCGGAAGCATGACAACAGATCAACTCAGTTGTGTATTTAGAGTGATAATTAAGTTCAGTGTTGATGTCACTGCCTCATTATTTGCCCTTTCCTTTCAGAAAACACTTTTTTTCTGCCTGTGTGACCTCAGCTAATAGGGTCCTACCGACATTTTTACGTTTTACCTCCCCCTTTTATCGCCTTCCTCCTTTTCTGTCTTTTGTACATAATCTCTTTGGCAACACGGACCTATCCTCAAATTAAGCCTTTCACACTGACAAGCTTTTTCATCTTCCGTCACAACCAACTTGCCTCAGCCTCAGGGTCTGAACAAATCTGCCTGCCACACATACCAGCTCTTATACTTGAATGTATCACTGTCAAGTCCTGGTAAAGGGAAAGTAGGTTCATTAGATGCTAAAAGTCAAAAGAACATCAGAAATAGCTCTACGGTGTTATGCTGCGCAGACGCCTTCTTCTTTAAAGCCGACCGACTTTTGGGAGAGG
>JASGAT010396541.1:0-15825 GCA_030220025.1 Chelon auratus
GCCATGACTTTAATCCAGAACACCGGCAGAGCTGTTGTCTCGAACAGACGTTTAAGGCCCCCGTCATTTGCGATCTCGGGACGTATCACGTGATCTATGGTCTCGAGGCCTTGACATGTGTCAAGAGTGAGTCATAGACGGATGTAATGGAGAGAATCCGGTCATTTTTCAAAATAAAACATCATTCAGACTCAGATAATAAATCAAACGGAAATAATGGAAGTTATTTATTATCCCTGTGCGGCCCGGTACCAAATGACCCACGGACCGGGTTTGGTGAAATTGTACTACTTAAGAATCGGCTTTAGCAATAAATCCTCGCTCTTTTAGCGCAGAACCACAGTGTGGTGATTAATGTAGGGACGCTGAAAAGGTTGTGCCGAAAACTTCGTCTGTTCAGAAGGAGAAATCATACAAATTTGGAAGAATGCAGAGAAGACATAATGTTGAGATTAAAGTCGCCACGATATTTCAACTTTATTCTCGAAATGTCGAGTTTAATGTCGACATTTCGACCGTATCAGGCTTATCGAGTTTAATCTCGTCATGGCAAAAATATTTTTTTTCTTCATGTGTGGCCCTAATACTCCGTCGTACTTTTGAGACCCGAGTTGACGGAAAACCATCGTAGGGCGGAAAACTTTAATCCATGAATCTCGATACCAATGTTGGTATCGATATTATCGATATTTGGATCGATCCACCCACCACTAGTTAGCATGCTATACCGTGTTAAACAGGTAAACGGTCACTTTTTGTGTGCCTGTATGTTAGCATAGCATGACGTAGTAAAGCTGTACCAGTTAGCAACGTTACTATGTCTTTGTGTGGTAACGCTGCTGACTGGTACAGTGTGTAAAATGTACCAGTTAGGAGACCAGTTAGCATACAACGGGCTAAGTCGGTTAGCCTACTGTTCCACAATAGCACACACGACAAACAGACAATTTACTATAAATGGCAACATCACTGCAGCTAAACCCCAGTCTGCTAGCATATATGCTAACATACAGGCACACTGAAAGCGTCCGTTAGCCAAATAACAGCAGCATGTTTAACACGGTATTAGCATGCTAATTTAGCCCAGTGGTTAGCTCCGCTGATTGAGTTTGACACTGTCCTAAACAATCAATCAAACCTCAATAGTCTAATAAAATAGGCCATGCCCATGCTCTGACATCTTTTGGCAAAAGCACAATAGGAAATTAATCATAACATAGCGTCCCATACCGTATCAGTCAAAGGAGATGAATGGGTTATGAAGAACTTTGACGCTTATGGGCTTGGGTCTTCTGTGTTCTTCCATGAGCCACTGAAAACAGTCGCCGACACATTTTACAGTTGGCTGACGCTGTCCAGCCAAGGATGTGCATCCCCTCTTACGTCTGTATTTTTTGCAAGCGTTTTCATTTAAAAGTTTTTTTTTTTAACCATTTGAATTCAGTACTGTTCTGAAAAAGTACTCAATGTACTTAAAACGGCTCTTTATGATACTTTAAATGGTCTGCTCGGTGGCCAGGGATATTTTCTTTCTTTTTCTACTGTTTAAAATTGAAATGCAATTAAATGCATTTTTCCAGACATGAGCGTGAGTTTACAATATTCATGTCTGAATACGGTAGCCATGTAGTGTCTTTTATGTCATTCAGTCGTCCACTAAAATCCATTTAAATGAATTTTTAGTTAAATCGTTTAATTTCGTAGCTACTGGGGCCACAGTCAGTTGTTTTTGTCACTGCGGACAAGAAGTTAGCCTATATCTGCTTGATGTGTGTATCCACGATGTGGATTCTCTGTTCAGCTTGTTTGGACTGTGAATAAAAACTGAATGAAAATTAAATGCTATTGAATATGTCATTATTATAATTTTTAAAAATGAAAGCGATGGGTAAAAATAGATTATGATGCCAAATTTGTTACTTTCATATTGAGCTCGTTGAGCTCAGTGTTTGGTGCACAATAGCTCTGATTAACATGCAAAGATGCTTTTCTTGTAGGCGCTTCGCAAGGAACCAGCACAGTAACTAAACCTCCTCACCCAAAGGCAGCGGGAGCTCTCATTGATCGGAACAAGTTTTGGTTCTCCGTTCGGCCTCTCCGTATCATCAGCTGCTCTCTGAAATCTCTGATCACCAGCCTCAGACACATCCATCAACAAACTCTAAAGGTCACCACACAACTAACTAGAGTTTTAATGTGTGTGTGATGAGCTCCATAACTTTATATTGAGATTTCAAATGCAACACAGTAGGGTTTCTTGAGAATAAATGTCACATTTCAATATACATTTAATTCTCTATAAAATGATAGCTGGATCAAAGTCAACTGATTCTGCCTTATCTATATACAAAATCACATTTAACACAAGAGGCTACACCATTTCTTCTGTTGCCATTTCTAGGTCAATGGCATTTCTAAAGAGCAACCACTAAATATGGTGCATGGTCACATTTGCTCACTAGAGGGTGCTCTTGAGCCGTAGCATAGGTTTACTGTGAGGAGCGGGTTAAGGCTGCAATATGGCTGACCTGACTGAGGCAGTGGGGCTGGAGTTCAGGTGGAAATGCTTTTTGGGGGTCGATGAGGGACAAAGGCATTTGGTGGAGAAATGGGGTAATACAGTAGGTTTGAATAGCAATACAGGTGCCGAAGAGTGGGGTGGCGGTGCACGATTAAACCTTCAGGCAACTGTAGCTGAGGAAGCAGTCCTTATTTGGTGCCGGCTGCAGAAAATGGTGCTGAGCAGACGCTTGCAACTCTAGTTCGACTCTAGAGTGCAGACAGATTTGGACTTTGAATTGTGATTTTGAATCAGTTTTAAGAAAATACTTGCTAGATTTTGACATTTTGGCTCCCATGGGATGAATACTTACAAGTTTAGTGATGGTGCGACGCAGAGGTGTATCATCAGGTCCAGACATTCATGGCTTTACCATGATGAATCCTAACAGCTATGATAATGCCCCGCTCTTTCATCTTTATGACCAAATAAAAACTAATACATCCCTCAGAGGGGCTGAGCGTGTGACTATATGTACTAATTAATAATAAGTAAATGTTCACATACTAACACATGCAAATACATTTGAACATAGCAAACATCACAACCGTTACATGTCAGGATTTTAGCACAGCAGTTGTGAGCCTGTAAGCTTGAGTATTTGAGCAAATACTGCAGAGAGCTGTCTGGAAATAGTCTTGCAGCTAGATATAAGATAGAATTTATTCATCCTGTGGGAAATTCAATATAAAGTAGCATCAATACAGAGAGACACAAGTCAGCAGTATGTAAGGGTGAAAAAATAAATAAGGATAAAAAGGAAAATGAGGTTGTGTAAGTAGCTAGCGTGACCTTATTTTAACCAGCTGTGCAGTAATTTATTCTGTAGTTTATACAAACTCAGACTTCAGTTTCCCGTGCTGTTGTGTAATACTATTCCTTATCATTTCACAGTAGCATTATTTTGATGTGAAAAGACAAATGATTGACTCACCCTTCCCTTCCCCCATTGAAATGCATGAGCGGGGAGCTGGTTAATGAGCAGTCGAGGTGGCAGCGGTGTCCTCTGATGGCACCGTGCCCTGGCACCTCATTTCCATCACAGAGGAAGTCGGGAGCTCACGCGCGCTCTCGGAAGGCCTGGCTTACATAATTTAAGGAGCCGTCACAAGCTCCACGGTCTTATCGTCCTTTCCGCTCACAGAACAGATGAGGGTTACAGCCGTGCTGGGTCATTCAGATGGTTCCGATTAGATACTGTGCTAATTTGAATGAATGAGGCACAGCGGGAACAGCGATTAATCGCTCTTTATTTTATATACATATAGAAAATGTTTGGCACATTTCTCTTAAAGTACATTATACATATGTCTCGTCTGAACATTTGTATGGCTTGATGACTTATCATTTACTTCTTTACACTGATAATCTGGAAACAAGGCAATCGTGGCACTTCTTCACATTCATCAGGAATCTCTGCTCCACCGCACACCAAGACAGAGCAGGATCCAGGAGGTTGAAAATCCTCCTCAAGTCATCCCCTGCTGCCTTTGCTGTGACTGTCGTCACCGCTCATGTTTAGGCATAATGTCTCCTCTGTCCACCACTGCCATACCAGGCCTGCTCAGCTCCTTTGGAGAGGGATCTGCGTAAAACTCAGCCACCACAGGGCAGTGATCTGACGCCACACCGCCCCATGACCAGTTGTCTGGGATCCAGGGGTTAGTCAAGCCTTCCCGCACTACCATGCAGTGGCCTGTCAGCAGAAAAGACACAAGGAAAGGCAAAGTCAGCAGACATGCAGGACTGCATGCAACACACAATGTACCGAAAGATTCTCAAAGGAAGGTCAACTGTGATCTAACAGAATTTGCATGAGCGTCATCTCGTCAATTCAAGAATATGTTCAAAGGGAAACTGAACTACATTCATCATTCATAAGAAAGGTGGTGTTGTTACTGCCATTATATTCAGAGTGATCGGGTCATGTGAGACTTCATGTTTTGGCTCATTGCTTTGAATGGAAATCAAAAACATGTCCTAAGAAATCAGATTGCGATACAGGTCACAGATTACTCGTCCCAGAAACTTGATCTGGACTTATTTGAATGACCTGAAACTTGTCCTGGATAACTCACAACGATAGTTGAATTTCTCTGTAATTACTTCAAACTTGGACTTTCAAATGACTCAAGCCATGATTTGGGCTTATCTAGTATAGGTGGAGCTTCACTTGTCTCACTGACTGCAAAAGGAAACTTGACTTGGATTTCCCTATGGATTTCCATAAGATTGAGAGTTGAGTTTGACTTAAGATTCAAACTTGATTTGTCTCATTCCTCCATGCTGGACATGACCTTCTCTCAAATAAAGTTCTAACCCTTCAAAGTCAATAATGTGCTACTACGAAACAACAACTGCACATACCTGAGTAAATCTTCTTGAGGGAGCGGCTGACCCAGATGTTATCCAGGCAGCGGTTGCCCTGTGGTGAGCGGGTGCTGATATTGGTGAACTGGGTGGATGGTACAAGGGCACAGAGTTTCTCCTTTCTCAGTATGTCCAGCTCTGAGCTCTGAGGAGGAGAGCCAAAGTCCCCCAATACTACCAACTCCTTCTCGCCTGCAGAGAAAGGACGGGAGATGACAACCTGTGATCACTTTTGATACAACAAATGGTACCAATGGAACCCTTCTCCCAGACATGCGGTGTGTGTGTGTGTGTGAGAGGCGAAGGAGCCGACCTGAGCTGGTCTAACCTGACGGACTGACCTTTGAGTGTGTCCTGGATGCTTGGGGAGAAGCGGTGACTCTTGGCTTCATTTGAGTTGTGGTTTTTGCCGTTGGACTCCCCCGCCGAGGCTGCAGCCTTCATGTGGACGTTCACCACCGTTAGCTCGTATGACCCAAGCTAATGAAGAGAGTTTTGATTTCAGTCAGAATGAAAACCAGCAGGCACTGCCACATGCTTACCACCATTACACAAAGATATCAATGTGCAAAAGATACGGTCTTGGTCTAATATTTTATACAACGTTTTTCTACATATTGCTACTCAAAGCACTATACAGTCACAATGACATATCCAGCAATTCATTCACACAAGTGTACACATACACACACTGAAGCCAAGCCACGGGAGCGACTCAGGGTTCATTGTCTTGCTCAAGGACACTTTAGCATGTGGTCCATGTACTAAGCCTCTTGTTTGTGGAGAACCCCCCATCCCCCCTTTAAAGGCTCCAGTTTGTGAGAAGGTTGCTCTATTGCTAGACTCCAGTACCTGCCAGCTCCCCTGCCAGTCATGGGGGTCAGAAAAACGGTTGACTACTTCAAAAACACGTTCTGTTTCTGTCAGGTTGTGGTGACCTTGACCTTTCTCCACCAAAATCTAATCACCCCATCCTTGAGTCCACGGTGGTGAATTTGGAGAAATTTACTCAATATCTCCCTGAAATATTGCTTTCATGTTCATGGAGGTCCAACCATAGTAACAGACCCCCAAAAACCTATTCTGATCAACTGCGTCATTTTAGAAATAGATTACAGTCACAGGACAATGTGCTGTCTGTCTTCTTGTGAAAAGGCCTACATGTCCATCATTACTTACTAGAAAGTGAGCCAGGTAGAGTGGAGGGTTTGCATGATTGCCATTGCCATTGACAGGAGGCTCCACGACAACAGCATCCTTCAGGTCAATACCCGATGAGCTGTCCCACAGAAATCCAGAGTAGCTGACTCCCTGTGAACAGAGGATTGTGGGAAATGGGGTCAGCACCTTTACTAATGAACAACTCATGATCTATTATTAATACATAGTGCACTGTATGGATGTGAACTTTCTAGACATATTGCTTATCTTGGGCTAAATCATGACTATTGCTAAGTCGGTCACAAAGATGTTACATTGATTTCCTAACCTTGGCTCGATAGGTTATTTTCCAAAGTACTGCAGCCTCTAGTTTGACAACTCTGGTTACTTGATGCCTGAATATACCAAAGTCTTTTAACCGAGATTGCAACAGTCGCCAAGGTAACTTTGGCGACAGAACTGGCACCAGTAGGTTGCTATGGACTGAGTTATTATTTTTTTTTGAACCATGCAAGTAATAAAACATGAGTCATTTGCATTATTAAAATAGTGGCCGTACTTTGCTGGAGTGTCCGGTGGGTTTTTCAGACACCATACTTTTCCACAGCCCCCGTGGCCATTTCCACTTGCGCACGCTGGCCAGTGATCCTTGGTTTAACTCCACACAGAACTGCAATGTAAAAAAACAAAAACAAAGAGGGGACGTTTGGTTTTACTTTGTGAACTGAACATCACATATGGTCAGTAAAGACCTCTGGAAAAGTCACAGTAGTCACATTAGCATACAAAACAAGACCAAAGTGAGCTGATAATTATAAGAATTATAACATGTTATAAAGTAAATTTAATCGTAAAGTACAGTAATGACCTTTTGGGAAACCAGGAAATCAAGAAATCAAAGCAGCTAACAGTAAAGCTAATGTCTTCCAAAATAAGCTAGTCATGCTAATTTGATAGAGACTCAACTTTGAGCCTTTTGTCTTTCTGACATTTTAAAATACGTCCTCATCATTAAGTGCTTGCGCCCTGCAACAGACTGGTGACCTGTCCAGGGTGTTCACCTCCTCTCACCTAATGACAGCTGGGATCAGCTCCAGCTCTAAAACTATTGAGTCATTAGTCAAAGATTAAACTAGCGCCAGCCTGAGTTAAGAACAAGTTCCTGTAGCCTCAGTCTTTGTTTAGCATGCACAGACGCAATTATGTAACGTCAGATGAGCTAAAAGTCTGATGAAGAACAAATGGCCATTAAGGCCATGGGGGAGTGGCACAGTCATCCAGACCATACACAAGAGCGTGAACATAGAAACAAGCAGAGGTGGGACAACATCTGAAAAAACAACAGACAAAACACACGTAGAGGCTAAGCCATTCAAATGTTGCATGTTGCATAAGTTTTCACAATAATTTGATCTTTCGGTGTAATAGACTTATCGAAAATATTGGATTGTAGCACTAAATGTGCAGCAATTCACCTTTTGTCATGGCAGCTGGCTTCACTCGGAGTTTGAATCTTTAAACTTGAGATAACTGAGATAATTCTGACCCAGTTAAACACATTAATTCAGTGAAAAGCACATTAGTAAAACCTATCATCCCAAAATCTCTGGTTTTTCATCAAGCTTTCAGAAAACCTAGGACATTGCGGTCGAATTGTTAGCTACATGCTGTAGTATAACTATGACGGACTCTTTTATATCGTATTATTTCGTATTAAATCTAGGTAACTGTTTGCTTCTTTTTTCTTTTAAAATTAACCCATTTTAGTTTTAATTACATTTGTATTGTAAATTGAACGTATATATTTTTAATGGTATCCTTATCTCACCAGTGTATCATACTCTATTTAGGTATTCATAGGACACATAGGAGGGAAATAACTGGAAAACAAAAGCAGAGAGGGCTTAACACGTCTCCGTATTAACATGGCAGTTATATCAAACGCTTGATTCTACATAGTAACAGAAGTTTGAGCTTTCTATAGAATCCATGTATTCTTTCAATGAAAAACACAGGATCTTAAAATACAGAAAGAGACACAATATCAGAGTTATCTGATAATTAAATGTCAACAGGGCTTTATGGCTTCTGTTTCTAATCTGCCTGAAGAGCATAACCAATTGCAGTCGTGGTGTTTTATTTTAACACTTGAAGGCCGATTATCTGATCGTCAGCAAAAACATGTTTTGCTCAACAGTCGCTGAGAAACAATACTGAGTTCAATGAACTCAAATAGCTCTCGTCTCACAGAGGAAACACTGCAACAAAGAGGAAGCCTCTCATGTCGACATCACTGGAAGTGTGCGAAAGCAGTGGTGCTGCAATATAAGGGAGAAGAAAAAAAAGGCAAAGGCAACTCAGTGTTGAAATGAATAGGGCCGAGGAGGAACATGGTCTTAAAAGTTCTGCTCGCCGCTCTGGCTGACCTACAAGGCCGCCGCTTCTAAATTTAACCTGAGAAGCTCCCTAGGGGAACACCGGGAGAGTCAACGGGACCCCACCTACATGCACACACACACGCATGCATGACCTCTCTGTGTGAGGCCCGGTCTGAAATGACACCGATTAATATTTAAAGTGACAATCTGCACCATTTTAATAATAAATGTTTACTGTAGTAAAGAAAAAAGTCTTTACACTTTACACCTTAGACGTATTTTTTTTTTTTTTTGTCTTCGTACAATATTTTGTACAGGGCTGAATTAATAGTCTTTGTTTGGGGCAGGACAAGAACACGCCCAAGTTCCCATGCTGTAGAGTACACACATTAATCTGTCACCGCTGTGAAATAAAAGGTGTGCATGTGAAGTGGGTGTGTGTGCTGGATTATCTTCCAACAATCACATTTATTTGTCCATCCAATAAAGACTTCTGCTGGAACATACTGTACGTGTGCTCACAGTTGCTAAAATCGTTCCTTTATTCATTTCTCAGCTGTGAAGCTAATGTCTGAAACAGAACACTTGAAGGCAACTTGACTTGTCTGAGTTTCTTTTTTCTTTCCTGGACATACCCTGACCCGTTAGCTGAGAATTTTCCCAGCCGTCTAGTCGAGCCAATGCTACCGCCGCGACTGTACCTGCAACTTTTGCCTGGTATGTTTGACATAGCGGGAGGAGGCACGTTCGACTTGTTTTTGTTTTCTTTTGAACGTCCTCAAACCGTGCAGATTGTATTCACACCTGGTTGACATCTGGTCGCAATGAGAGCATGCCCGCCTCCAAATGTGGTCTGGTTGATCCAGTCCAAACTGGCTCTGCGTTCGTTTTGCATCCATTCATTTTTAGCAGTATGATCTTTTATTTGATTTCTCCTTGATTGAGCTTCGTACAAACACAATCTCCCACTGGGGACACCTTTTCACATCGTTAAGTAAAATGCAGCATGTGTTAAAACTAGATTCTGACACGGGCATTTTGAGCAAATCTGTACCTAATCGAATGGCGTGCATGAGAGTAACAATGAGTGACAAAACACTTTAATGCTATGTACGATTAACACGGAAGCACTTTAACAACCTCTATCAGGTCATTTCACCAAGCTACCACAGCTGTATCAACCAGCAGTGAGATAGATACTCAGCACTACTGCTACAGTGAATTGCATACTGCATTCGCTGGCCTATCACCAAGGAAGTAATAATATAAATAATAGAGCTATTTCAAGCTGCCAGGGTGTTAGAAACCACCAACAGAATTTGCTTTCAGTTATAGTCCTAAGGGGCCTAGGGGGATGAATTGCTCACAAGTATTACTCTGGCAAAACACAAAACACCCTCATAATTCAGCCTGTTAGGACCAACATGCAGGCACAGCATGTAGTGAGGCTCCTGGCAGCAAGCCCAGGAATCACCTAGAAGAGCTGCGAGGCTGTGAGACCAGGCAGGGGGAAAAGCCCTGTCCCTTATTAATGTTAATTAGTAGCAGAGACAGAGGATATTAGAATTCCTTTTAATCTCATGTTGTTCACCATGTCTATCTGAGAAAATACTGCTTTGTTCTAAACAAACCCCATTTGTTACAAAGCCTATGGGTATTTATTAGTCGTACTGTTCCAAAGTCAAAGTACACATCTGACCAACTGCAGTCCAGATACCCGGATGTGTACTTGCCCCTTTTAGAGTCTTGCTTCAGTCGGGTATCCCAGAATGCCCCTGTTCCAATCCTGTAATGACTGTACTGCATCCTCCCGTCACCCAGAGTCCAAACTTAAGAATCGAACGTGTCAAATCTGAGCTAACAAGTACGAAAGTCCAAGCTTTGCATACTTGCTATTAGTAAAAGCCCTACGTTTCAAGCTTTTTCTTGTTTAACCAAAGGTGCTACTGAGTTTTATTGGGTAATGTGCTATGGATTTTTTGGTGCCATTCTGTTTTATTTTTGAAACCTTTACCCCATGTCTGTTAGCTTCACTTCCCACTCTCTGCTCCTCCCTCATTGGTTTCACCTGTGCCTCAGTTCCCAGTAGCTCCATGTGGGTGTATAGTCCTGTCTTTCCCCAGTGTTTTGCCGAGTCATCTGTTAAGTCTTCCAGGATGAACCTGTTGAACTTGTGTTTCTTAGCTCCCTGTGTTTTTGACCTGAATGGAGGTTTATGCAGGATTGTTGGTTCTTGTATTTACTTGACTTTTTTCGTTAGGATTACGTCTTTGCTTGGACTTTGTTTGTATCATCTTGACTCTGCAGGGCCTTTTGTTTTTTCATTAAACTGAATTTATTATTTTACCCTGCCTCGTTCCCTGTGTCCAACCTGCCTTTTGTAAAAACCTGACACAGCGCTGTCCATTTAAAAAACTAAGACCATTATTTAGTCACAACCAGGTTTAGATCAGTCTCCACCAAATGACTATTTACATATTACATGTAGCCTACTCATTTGTTGAATAGTGCAGCTAACTCAGGGAGGCGTTGTATGGCCTGAGGGACAAATGACCTCCTCAACCTGTCCATTGAGCAGGACAGAGACAGCAGCCTGTCACTGAACAAGCTAACCCTGCCTGTCTATGGTGTCGTATAGAGGGTGGTGGGCATTGTTCATGATGGACCGGATTTTGTTCAAGGTCCTCGCCTCTGCCACAGAGCCCGCCTTAGGTAACAGCTTGTCCAGCCGTGATCCAATTTCACGTTAGAGCTATGTTCGGGCTTTGATTTGCTCAGCACGTCCCCACCCCACTCTCTCTCCCACCCTCGAACTCTCTCACAGAAATTGACAACACAGACCCGTCTGTGAATAGTCCCTCCTCTCTTTGTCTTTGTCTTTTATTGCCGTCCACATTCCTGAATAGAATCCATGCAGTGTTAATGAATACACAGTTTTGGCCAAAACTGATGCATTCCAGTTAAGTCTGAGAGGTCACTATGTTCTTAACACGTTGCAGTCATTCTCTGAGAACCAGCTCTTCAAATGAGATATCAGCAAGAACATTAGGTGCTAGTCAGTATTGACTACAAGTGGATAACATCAAAGCTCATTCTTTAACTTGTTCCCTCAATCCAAGTGAATATAAGAAACATTTTCTCAAAAGGGAGCAGACTTGAAGAAGTGCAAGGACCCATGACTGTCTGGACTAAAGATATTAGAAAATGTCTAGAAACTTAAGGATATACACACGGGGTGGCTGAACAGTCTGATTAAATGTTGTATTCTTAAACATGAGCAAAATAACTGAACGGTCTAACAGAAAAAACAGTGAACTCGGCGAACCTTCAGTGGCATGCCAGATAACTGCAGTGGTGTTGCCAGCAACCACACAACACAGAACAATAAAAAGTGTGTCTTTGAAGTATTTCTAAAGCAGAAAGCTGCTGGTTTCTCCCATTATTGGACAATATTATTCATAGATATCGCGTTGTCTAACAACGCTGTTAAACAGGATTTTCACAGCATGACTAATAATGAAATCTAATTATTGACGAGGGGTTCCTTAGCGACAAAACAGTGAGTGCAGCAGTCTGAAAACAGACGCACACACACACTCTCTGTGTGACTAATCACAACAGATGCCCAGCAAACATGTTAGCCTGAAACGCTCTCATGGGGATTTTGAAAACTTTAACTAAATGGAAGTTTACTGCACGGAAGCAGTGGAGAGCATATCCACTTTATACCACTTTATTATTGTGATAGGTGGCATGTGCTATTTAATTGTGTGCGCTAGAAAACAACTGTGTGACGATTCAAGGCAAGTAGCATAAAATTTAATTACTGAAGTAAAGATAAAGTTGCTCATAAATGTCCAGTATTATCATATCTTTATATGTTGTACGGTGTCCTCGAGTGCCCAGAGAGGCGCCTCCAAATAAAATGCATTATTATTATTATTATAAGGCGCCTCCAAATAAAATGTATTATTATTATTATTATAAATGTTCTGGCCTACTTTCTGCCATTGGAGAGGAGATATCACAGTCTTGCAATTCGAAATTCCATTTCAAGAAAAGGACGTATGTATGGGTGTTCAAAGATTCCAAAAGCTAATATAACATATTACATACCCACTCTAATTATAGCCTAACATAAACCAACCTAGCCTACGTAATGAGTAATGCAGGCCATCTACATGAGTAACAACAACAACATGGCAACAGGGACCACTGATTGAATTGTAAAGCAGGAACTTGCAGGGTGAGCTCAGTCAAGCAGACGAGCAGGTTTGTGGTTGTACGCTGGATACAAATTTAACACATCCTCTTTTCTATAAGAATGTCAATAGAGTATGAGATCTACTATTGGAACCCCACAGCAGGAAGTTGTAGGTGTTTAATGAAATCACAATCTTTACATGTGGAAAAACTAACAATTCTCAGAGTATCCCCACCTGAATGCGCTGTTGGAGGCAGACATCCCTAGGAAATTGGTCCTGAGGATAACTGATAATCCTGAAGAGATGGACACTGCGTGCATGTGCTACCTTCCCTTGAAAAGGGAGACTCGGGCCCTGTACTGGAGACACGTGAGAGGAGTTCATCAGCAAGCATCTGGTTGCCGATCCTTGAACCATGGGGCCAGCCTAGTTAAGCATAGCCCCAAGAAATAACACAGACCCACTTTTAGCCCAACACTTCCAGGGATGAGCACAAGGTCCAACGCAAGCGGGCAACGACTATGGACAAGCATTATTTCTCCTCTCGTGGGGAGGGAAATGGAGTTGGAGCAGGTGGCGTGCAGCCTTGGTGTAGTAGTAACTAGATGTAGTTGGATTCTCTATTTTGCACAGCATCCACTCCAAGAGTTTTGCTCCCCAAAAGCACAGGTTAACACAGTATCACACAGCGTTGTGGATACTCATGAAACCCCCGAAGGAAGCTCAGAGAAGAGCTCCTTCTCCACCTGTTGAGCCTGTTGAGGTGGTTTGGGTATGATGGGAAAGAGAGGGCTAGAACTAGAACATGTTGGCATCTCATCTGGGGAAAAGGATGTCCGTACTACCTTGCCATTACCGTCGCTGCTGCTTTGGTTGCTATGAACAGACAAGGCCACAGACACTCACCACACTGTCATGTATCTTCAAACCTCATCAGTCATGCAAGAAAGTGGCAGCCAGCGTTAAGACCAGTACATGCATACAAATGAGCCACAGTGCGTCTTTTATTGTGTTTGAAGAAGTGCCAGATGGTGGAGTAATGTTGTTGTTATGTCATTAACATTGGAACAAGTCCTGATTTTGGTACGGCAAACTCTGCATTCAAGTTCAACTGATGTGGAGTTCACCTATTCCAAACGGACTGTGGCATGGTGCCTTATCAAATGAGCTGGACGATTGGCTTAAATGTGTTTGGGTACAGCGTGGAGTACCAAGTGTGGAGACATGTTGCGCAATTAGAATTTGACTGGCCCAGCAGATCTTTGCCAGAGCATGATCAGTTCCCAACGGAGCGATCTCAGTGCAAGGGTTTTCTGGACTTTTCAGTTCAGACTTGACAAGTCTGATTCAGGCGGGGCAAGTACACATTTGGGTATTCAGACTGTACTTAGTCAGAAGCTTACTTTGGATTGGGACAGTACTTGAGCAGCAGCTGACGACGTTTCACAGGAATACAAAAACACATGTTCAGACAAGAAAGCTAATATTGATTAACGCCCCAATATTCTGCTGAAAACATTTTGTGGGTGCGGGAGGTCGGGCTGTCTTCCAAGCTAGGTCTAACCAGGAACCTTTAGTAATCACGGATGTCACACTTTAATGTGGAATCAATGCTGTGAAGGGTAAAACAGATAAATCAAGTTATGGGAATAGCAGGAATGTAGATGACCTGTCATCAAAAATACAACTGAAAACTTAATTTTCAAGACTAAAAGAATAAATTTACTCAGTTTGAAAGCGTGAAACTAAAGCAATAAATCTATCATGGCAGCTGTATTTCCCCATGAGAGAAACGTTTCTCTTCCACTCAGCAGGAAAAGATACTGCAGGGGTAGTAGATGAAAAGAGAAGGTGGTAATGACTAAGGAAAACGGCAGGGCAGGAGCAAAAATGCTGCAATGTGGGCTGCCACTTGTCCAAAGGTAACTCATCCTCCCACCACCTCCCTCTCTCCGTCCGAAATACTCTACGGCTGACCTACTTCCCTTACACTGAGCTCTCATTTCTCTGCCACGGATCCATCTGGTAGCCAATACAGAAAGTGACATGTGCTGCGTGCAAAGAGGAGTGCGGAGGCTGTGCACGAACACATCGTGCTCACAGCGGCCCGTTGAACTCTGACATTTTAAGGATACACCGGCGGCTGTGCATCAATGCAGTAACCTACATGTTTTTTCAGGAAGTGGGTGCTGTGACTGTACAGCATAGTTTTTGTTTGCGCATTTATGTGTTCACTGATTTCCATATCCATACTGCCAGACTGAAATCCTATGGTTTTGTGTCTTAAGGCTCAGTAACACCAGAATCTCTTGTGAAAACATTTCGCATAAAATAAAAGAATAATCAGGTGTTTTTTTTTTTACTTGTGGGGGCGAGATAAATCCATGTAAATTTCTGTAAAGTGGTGACCTTTAAGGCAACACAGGGCTGTAGAATCTGAAGCAGAGCAAGTTCATAGCTTATGAGCTGTTGGACTGATTGAAACTCTACTGTCAAAGTACACATTGCTCCATAAAAGAGGAACGGATTATAGAGATTTATGAGGCAGAAGTACATGATGTCATGTAAAACACAAACATATAAAATGTCAAACTCTGCTACCAGTTGTCAAACTGGTGATGGTGCTAACAAAGGTGCTAGCAAAGCTGCTAGCTAAGAGTTATGCGCGTAGTCTACGGTCTAAAAACAAGTCAGCAAGACCCCCTTTCCCTCATACCCTAAGGGACTTTTTACTGAATGAAAACACCATTAGAAATTGACATTTAAATACACGCAAATAAAGAGTAGAGTTGGCATTTTCCTGGCTTGTTAGCGAGCTTAAATTGTAGCTCAGCAGCTACCACAGCTGTGCTACATGTGTAGGAGGAAGCGGAAAAGAAGGGGATGTCCAACACACCCATTCAGTCCAATAATATTTGGAAAGTCTAGAAGGGTTATCAGATTAATGGAGATGACCCCATTTATGTCTTTGGTGAGCCAACAGGCCGTTAGCCAGTTCAGGCAGTGAAAATCTTCAACTGAGACCATAAGAACAGCATCGGGCAAACTGCATCACCACAACACACGATGCACATCAGTCTAAAAAACACAAACGCATTTTACACCACACACAAACATTGGAAAAAGGAGTGACTGTGATAGAGTGATTATC
>JASGAT010396542.1:0-14878 GCA_030220025.1 Chelon auratus
GATATGAGGATATGGTCTGAAAAACGGATATGTTCAGAGTAAAGAAAGTACTTAGTAATAAATATAAAGTCTTTAGTTAATACAGTTTTTAGTTCATTCACAAATTTTGCTTTCTCAGCTTTACTGAGAGCAAAAAGTTTTCTTAGATGTAATGAAATAATAAAGAGGAAAATAAAAAGAGAATCCATTGATCAATTCTGTGACGGTGTCTTTTACTTAAGGTGCATATTTACTGAAGTAATCTAAAAGTAATCAGATTGCGTTACATGTTTTTGGTAATCCAACTGATTACGTTACTGATTACAAAAATTGCCATGTAATCTGTAGTCAGTAATGGATTACATTTCAAAGTAATCTGACCCAACCCTGTGTGTCAAATACTCAAACAAGTCGTCTGTGAAGGTTCTCAGTCATCCAGGTCATGGTATATCCAACAANNNAAAAAAAAAAAAAAAAAAGCAACTTGTAGAGTTTTTTGAGTAGACGTTTCACCACTCATCCGAGAAGCTTCTTCAGTTCTGAAGTTGTGAAGAAGTGAAGAAGCTAAATATAACAACCCCCGTATAAACCAATCATATTGAAGTAAGTTCTGAAGAACTGAAGAAGCTACTCGGATGAGCGGTGAAACGTCTTCTCAAAACACTCTACAAGTCCAGTTGCCTTTTTTGAACCTTTGTTGGATAAGGATATGTGAAAACTTGTAATTAATAATACAGGGTGTAACATCATTATTATGCTTTTCTACATGATTTATAATCTTGTCTTCAGCTTGTCTGTGTTTTTTTTTTCTATTCTGTGTTGTAACATGATGCAGTAGAGTGTTGTAGAGTTGTTATTGTCTCTTGTCAGCGCACATCTAGCACATTGGGACTATAGGAGAAACAGTATGTCAAACCTCTGTATGTTAATAAACTTGAATCTTTAGTTGCCCTTTTCGAGCAAAGAACCTTTAAGAGTGTATTAAAGAAGCTCTGCCAAGTCTGTCTGCTGTGGATAAATCTCTCTTGCCACAAGGAAGTGGCGGTAACCACAACGAAACTATAGAGCTGACATCAACCAGGATGTGTAGATGGCTTAATTTTCGTTGTAAATAATGTCCAAAGCAGTCAACTTTGGAGCCTGTGGATGGATAAATTACATTTGAATCATCTCTGAATCATCACATAAAACCATTTAATTCAATCAGTGAAACTAATAACAGCTATAGTTGATATTTAACGTTATGGCAAATATTTGTAACGTTTCTGATAAATGTGCAACTCTGAAATACAACTTGCTGTTAATATGGTGGCTTTTTGTGAAAACGAATAAAGAATATATTTCATTTGCTTAATATATTTATTTCTTGCTCCGCATTCATTTCTTTCCCCACTTTTGTATTCGCCCATCTGAGGCACTCCGGGTCGAAAAAATAACAACCCCGTATAAACCAATCATATTGGAGGCCTGATCGGGCGGGCCAATGAGAATAGTGGAAAAGGGCTAGCCCCGCCCCTCGTGCGGTAGGTTGCGTCGCACGGAAAGTCACCTCGTCGTGTCCGTCAGGGAGAAGCTATTGAGGGCTAGCAGCGGTAGCATGGTCACAGTGCTGCCGGGGGAAGGTCGATAGTAGGACAGCAGCATCCTCTCCTCACCGCAAGCTTACCTGGTGTTTACTTGCTTCATAGAAAACACACAAAGTCAAACTCCTTTTTCTTAAACTCTGTGGCTTTTAAAGAAATACACGTAGCTAGCTAACCGTTTAGCGAGCTAGCTTGAAGTTTCAGTGTCTTCTTCTTCTTCTGCTCTGAACATCTACAATCATGGCTGCGCTCAGAGCGTCCTATCACAGGATTTTGGACAGGATCGAGCACGTACTGCCCGCCAAACTGAGACCTCTGTACAACCACCCAGCAGGTAAAGCAGTAGCTGACTAGCAGGTTGGGGCTTTTTTTTGTGTGTGTGTGTGTGGTATTGCTTGGTGGCGGCGGGTGACAGTAAAAGCAGCTGGTACCTGTCCAGCTGCTCTACGTGGTGGAGATGATGTGAATGTGTGGACTGCAGCCTTCAGGGAATAATAACACAGCAGCTCATGTCTAACCTTGACGCCCGAGCTGCACGAAAGTCATTGTTATTATGAGTTAAGTGTTGCTGCCGGAGTCTATAATCTCTTCCTAAAGCAGCTCAGTCTGAGGAGAAGAGTTTGTGTCACTTGTCTGAGCCTGAGTGTTGTTGAATCCTGGGATTTTCCTCTAAAAATCTATTGCCATTTTAATGCACCCTTATTAACTCGGGTGTAAAGAAATTACAAATGCAGGAAACAGTGAGTGTTATGGTGCAATAATACACCCACTTGCACTGAATGCACTGAACTTTAACAGTCCTGCACTAAATCCCGCTTCGTTCAGACTTAGTGCAGGACTGTTGAGTTAGAATGCATTTGTTTTTATTTTTGCATCTAATAAACTGGTTTTCATTCACAGGAAAGTTGTCCCTCTCACTGGTGCAGGAACTAAAGGACTCTTGAACCTAAATCCTGAAACCTGATCAGAATGATAACTAACAAGTAAACAAGGTGTTTTGTTAAAACCGTCCACAGTGGCGTTTTCTGCTTCAGTGGGAATGTTAAATTGGTCGCTGGTGCAATAATAGAAATAGATTTTCAGTCGTAGGAAAGTTTGTCTCAACGGTCTCCTGCTTCAGTAGGAATATTATTTGGTCTGAGAAGTGATGGAAGTTCCTCTCGCAGGTGCTCAAAGCCCAAAGACCTTTTTAGACGTCTTGTTTTGCCCAGTTAACGGTCAAAAATGAATTGCCGTTCAACGCAGCATAATGCAAAATATTAAATATATTGATTTATCCAGTGTTTTTTCATACAGTGCTGAATATATATTTAACCTCTACACCTCCTGCGTGACAGCACACTGCATGCTGTCTATGAGCGTAAATGAGGTGGAAACTTCTCTCGGTTTAACAAATTGTAATTTAACAACAGCTAACAGCTAAAAATCATAACCTTCATGTGTGCATTGCTCCATACAGCGTTTTTAATAGTACCTTTAAACTGAATGTACGTGTCCTGTGCAGTAAGGCCTCTGAGGCTCTGTTGTTAACTAGAGGGTACTGAGATTAAGGAATAGCTGGCGTCACTGGGAACTCTCTGGCCTCTATTTTGTCTGTGAAAGGTTACAGGAGCTCGAGTTGTCAAGGACAACCTTACTGACCAGGTATGAAGGGGGCGGCAACAAAAGCCGACTCCCTCGGAGATGATTCGCAGTGACACGCGGCCTGCTTTTTGTTTAGCCTTCAGTACTGGTTCAGGCTGCTGATTGCAGACCAGCAGCTTTTTTTATTTCCTCCTCTGCTCTGTGGCTAGTTAATGTGTGAGTGTCTCCTTCCAGTGGCTTGGAGGCATTGGAAGTATCTGTTGGAAGTTGCTCACTTACTCCGCCCTGATTATCTGGTATTTGATTTGATCTTAAGAAGCCTGACAGGAATTTAAGCTGTCTCACGGAGAGAGAGAAGCTCAATCAAACAGTATCAGTTGATTTTATATACTGGAACTTGTTGCGGTGTCCTGATCTTGTGTTTTGTGTGGTTGCATTGCAACATCCCGAAGCCAGTATTGCACCAACTTTACTGTGGCGTTGTATGAGAGCAGTTCAAAGGTATAACCATAAAAATAGCAAAAAAAAAAAAAAAAAAATTCAAGCCACACTTAACTAACCCAACGTGTGGTATTTGTGTTGTGTCAACAAAACATATCTGGATTTATTGCACTGTCGGAAGGTTTTGTGTTAACATAAAGAGTTTGTGTAAAGAGGATGTGTCTGACATATATTGACTATATCCAGGACAATACAGAGAATTTTAGATTTTCATCAAGTATTCAGTTTACATTACATTTTGTGGATACAGCAACGGAAACAATACATACTGACTTTACAGAACGCAGCTCCTGAACAAGCACTAAGGCCGGTCAGGTAGAGAGACAGAAAAAAGGTGGAGAGGTGGAGAGCAGCAGATGCATGCAACCAAATAAATTCATACCGCCATGCATCTGGATGAAGCACAACATGATAAGGTTCAAGGTTCTTTATTTGGCCATTTGTGCATAAACCAACAGTCCAGGCACATTGGGAATCTTGTGCAGGGCTCTCAGAGTCAACAATTTAGGTAGTTAAGAAAGAAAAAGAAATCACTATACACTAAACAAGATAGAAGGAGATGGATAATACACAGGAGACTGATAATGGAAAAGAAGAACGGTGAATAAATTAAGACCACGTATGGCGGTGGATAATATTCTGCGTGATCAGTTGATTCCAGACAAACAGCTTTTCATTTTTCTTCCTGCTCCAAAGTTAATGACACAAACCTAATTAAACGTTGGTTGCCTCTGGACACTGCTCAGGCGTAGCCTTCTGCAAATAGGTATCATTGTTACATCCATTCGATGGTCAGTAGCATCAGAAAGAAACTGTTGAAAAACTTTGGTGTAATATCCTTTGCCGGGACGTAACTACCAAATGTCATGTCTCTGTGTCTTTTCTTTCTCTTCCAGGTCCCAAAACAGTTTTCTTCTGGGCCCCGGTGTTTAAATGGGTATGTGCACTTTTCAAAAACGTAAAGATCAGACGAGAAATTAAGTAAGAACAGACGATTTTTAGGTTTGTGTGGAAGTAGAAGACATAAAGCATTAAACCTGCGTGTAGAGTTACTGGTATTACCAGTTAAAACAGCTTTGATGGAGTAAAGGCATCGCTTGTCTCTTCTCTCTTCCAGGGTCTGGTGTTCGCCGGTTTGGCTGATATGACTCGACCAGCAGAGAAACTCAGTACCTCCCAGTCTGCAGTGCTGACGGCCACAGGTGAGATGAGATTCAGTTCAGTTATTGTAACGTTCCAGTTTAAAATGCATCTGTATGATCGGGAAGAACCTCACAGCTCTAAAAGAAAAAGTGAAATACACATTGATGAGCTCCTACTTCCTGTTTTATGAACTTAAATAATATCAGTATCAGTATTTTATGCACATTCCTCCCAATGCTGCAATAATTAACATGTACTTCAGACTTTTCATTTGTTAGTTGTCAGTCCACTGAGAATCTGGGCTAAAGGTTAAAGCCGCTGCATCTACTTTTGCAATATGTTTCTTCAAACAAATCTTATCTATGGCTTCTATTGGCAAAACATAGACTCTGTTCTCGTGAATAATGTTTGTTTGTCATCAGCGTGCGTAACCTCCACTCTCTTCTCATCCAGGGCTGATCTGGTCCAGATATTCATTGGTTATTATCCCGAAGAACTGGAACCTGTTCGCTGTCAACTTCTTTGTGGGCAGCGCTGGGGCCTCCCAGCTTTACAGGATCTGGAGGTGTGTGTTTGGGAATTTACAGCAAAGAGAAGTAAAGAGCGCTCTGTCGGTGAATTACTTGACCTAATTAGCTCTACAAGAATCATTGTAGTGATCATTTATATTAAAGACGGCAAGATATGTGCACAGTAGGTTACTGTTAAGTGTGTACATATATATATATATTGCTAGTTGCTGATATGAAATCATGGCAACAAATGAATGTTTGACTAAATAGTGAATATGTAATATACAGTAGTTCTCGTGTGTAGTACGTTTGCCAGTGTCGGCCAACCTCCAAGAATCTGTTCATGGTTTTTATTATAGTCTTTTCTGAGTTTTCTGCCAAGATTACAGACTCATCTGCAGCCAGATGTGCGTTCCTTCAAGTCATTTTCATTGGGACCAACTCCCTGAGATTTAGGTGAATTTACAACAGCTTTCCAAGCAGAGGGAGCAGCAAACCTAAACGCCATTCTCCTAGTTCAGCACAGGCTTCAGGGACAAATAGCAGGAACTGGTCTCGGGAGCAGAGACATTAACATCCCATACTTTTTTTTAAAGGAGGTGTAGCTAAAATGAAAGTAGCAGAAGAATAACCTTCTAAATAAGAGCATACAAGTGGTACACTATACAGTGAGTTACGAATTAAAAACCGTTATAAACCACAGTACACGGTACTAGACAGTATTCAGTATTAAGCGTTGTTAGGCACTTAAGGCGTTGTATGTATATGCAATGAGTTGTCACCAATATGAAGACAACTCTTCCGAGTAACTTTCCATGGACCTCCACCGTTCCACAAGAGGGGTCAGCTCATGTGGACGCAGCGCTGTGTTGAAGGCAGCATGTGCAACCAGCCCTCTGGCGTGTCGGATTAAACCGGTCCCACTGACAACACGAACGTTAGCTCTCTAAACAGGACTGTTTAAATTCAAGAAGAATAATGCTCCGTCTAAATGGCGTTGGCTGTGTTCACAAGTAAACTCCGAACACACGAGCAGCGAGCAGACCCCGCTAGTGGTATACAAACCTTCAATAAGGTCCAGGCTGTGAACTCGGAAGGTTTAGTACTCGACACATAAGTACCATTTGAAGGCAGCATATTCATCAAAAGCCGGGGTGCACAGCAGTCGACATATTTGACTACAAACTTCACCAAAAGACGTCTTGGGTGTTATCTGGATGTTTGGTTACGAGGGCCAAGGCTTTGACATTTAGCTAAGCGGCGTAATATCCACATTTTATAACTGCTGTATGGCCCTGTTCACACCTGATATTAAAACGCTCTGTATGCAAATAAACTCTGACATCTTTTGAGGGCGTAGTAGAATATTTAGCAAACAGCTGCTGCGTCTAAAGGATCTTTACCTACCACTCAAACCCTGGAATTGTCCAGTTGAGGACTTGTTTCTTGAGCCATTTTAATCTAAAAGCACCAGACGGCAAAGACAGTATGTCTTTTAACCTCTTTTTCTTTTTTCCTTTTAGGCACAAGCAGGATATGAAGGCACAAGCTAAACAGGAAGCAGAGTCCTGAGGCTGAGGTCCCTCTGGCCAACTCTCCACTGCAGTGGACATAAAGGGAGACTCTCATCATCTCTACACCACACCATCTTGTCTCCGTAACATCCATGCCATAACCATTGTTCTACCACATTAAGCCTGTTGTCCCTGTTGGAAATATGCACTTTTTAAGTTAAGTTTCAGATTTCCTCAGGGTAAAAAAAAAAAGAAAAAAAAAAAGACGTTTTTTTAAACTTAAGTCAACACACACTCAAGAATCGTGGTCATCAACGCACAAGTACTACTTGTTCAACAAGTTTTATGATTGTACAGTGTTTAATTTAACATCATGCTCTCTATATATATCATGCACTAGCATCATGGGGCTTATTGTTTTTCTTCCATCATCTGTTTTCAGGTGTAGCAATCAGTACCTCGAGCAAAGATTTCCCCAAATACATGTAACTCTTGGATTTGTTTTGAAAGGGGTTCAAGGAATGTTTCCAGAATGAAATTGCGCAGGATGTTCTCTCACACACACATTTACTTATTTATAATCTGTCCAGGCATCCGTACCTCGTCGATCATTAAATCATAACTGATTATCATGTATAATGATTCCTTCCATTTTAATGGCTTTAAATGTTTGAACCTGTGAAAACAAATCCTAATTTATGAATCACTTGATTAAAACTATTCTCTTGTAGTTAAGACTGTATAGAAGGATTCCGTTGTTTCCTAATTCTATATCAGGAATACGTACTCAGCTTTTTATTGATGGTTTCTGAGCCAACGACCAAACACTGGTACTGACATGCTGACGGCTCGTTATTATCAATAACCGCTGTTTAAAAGGCCTTGCTGTTCTCAAGAAGGTGTTTTATATTTTGTTTCTGTTTAAGAATGGTAGTTTCTTTGTCTCCACTGTATTTATACACCACAGCCCGATACCGATATATTTAGCAATAACCTGTCTTGTCCCTGAATCTACTGACTGTTTGAACAAATGGCACTTTGAGGGTTGATCAATATGGCTCTGTGGCTCTGTAATGCTAATAAATACTCTTTAACACCTACGGTTGATTTATAGTATGAACGTTGCTTAGTTTATTTACTAGTTACTTCTAAGTCACGTGGTGTCTCCAGGTTACACTGATTAATTTCCTCGTGGTTAGCACTACTCAGTCTGTAAGGCTGTGATGTGAGTTTATGTAGCTTGAACCAGATAAGACTTTAAATATATACTGTTAACTTCTTGAACTTTTAAAAACACAACCTGTGCAACGACACCAAAGGCTTAGCTATAGCCCCAACTGCTGCTGAAGGGAAGTAGCCCCCCCAAGACATGATGCTGATACCACCATGCTTCACAATGGTGTTTATTTTTCCTGATGTGCAGCACCAAAATCACTTTTTTACAATTTTGGATGACAAGTTCAATCTTGGTCTCATCAGACCGTAACACTTTTTTCCGTATGACTCGAGGAGACTTGATTTGTGTTTTAGCTAAATATACTACACCTATCTGGCATAACATTATGACCAATATTGTGTAGGTCTGCCTCCAAAACAGTTGTGACTCATCAGATAATAGACATGGGTCTTCTGAGGGTGTCCTGTGGTGTCTGGTAACACAATGTTATTAGTGGGGGCCTTTGGGTCCTATTGGTTGAGGGCCCTGTTTTTTGTGTGTGTGTCTGTGTCAGGCTGCATCCTGCTGGGGATGGCTGCTGCCATCAAGGAGTGTCATTGCTATGGGGTGGGGGTGCCTGGTCTGGTCTAGATGGGTGCTACATGTCTAAGTAACATCCACATGAATGCCAGGTCTAACAGTTTCCCAGCAGAACATTGAATTGTCACAAGTTTGTCAATGCTGTGCACTTCACACTTCACTTCACATAATGGTCATAATGTTATGTCTGATTGGTGTATTTCATGTGTCTGACATAAAAGTCATTGGTTCTTCTGGTGTTTGTGAGTAAAACTTTGGACGTTCTGGTCTGACAAAACTATCGACATCTGCATAATGCATTTGAATTTTTCAGAGTAGACTGATAAATGACAGTCATTCACAGCCCTAAAAATTTATGTTAGCAGTAGCACCAAATGTTCTTCAGGTGCACGGGTTTGACATTGACCGTCATTTCTGAAATAGCAGAGTCAACAGTTAATGCAGGAAGCTTTGATGAACTCTATTTGTGTCTCTGGGTACACATACTGCAGGTGTGAGCCAGTGTTTCCAGTATAAACAGAAAAGCTTTTCCACAGCGCTGGTCAGAAGACATGCTGGGACAGAGTGGAGCTCGATCGCCCCCTTGTGGTTACACAGCGAACCACAGAGCTGTATGTACCAGGTGCCATCTGCTCAAAGACCAAAACTGTTGTTCTAAGATTAATTACAGATTTGATGATACCGAATTATAGCAGCCTGTCCTGCCATTTGATCTGACCTGCTATGAAAAAGTTAATGAGGATAAGATGAGGATTAAAGCACACAGCTGTCACTCATTTTGGCTAAAAGGGGCCTCAGCTGTAACGCCTCATGGAGCAATGGACTGTACTAACTACAGGTGCAAGTAATCTAGCTGGAGTGTGAGTCGAGATGAATCAGGAACTCCAACAATGTCCACCTTGCTCTAAATTACACTTTAAGGGCAATCCATAGCTTTTTGTTGGCATTACTTCATAATCTTATATATATATATATATATATATATAAAAACATTGACATTTCATTCAATGGATCAATCAGAATAATCCACTCCAAAAAAGTAAAAGAAAAGGTTCTCACAGAATTAAATTTCAACGAATGAAAATGAAAAGCTTGAGGGAATCTGGCAGATGCATTGCAATATTGGTCATTGCTGAAATTCAACCCAAAGTAGTCATTAGCTTTATCTTTGTCACATTTGTACTGCGACAGGTGTGGCCTTCAGTAACTAGATTTTGCACCAACAAGTCACAGAACTCATCAAAACACCAAATGAAGAGGTATGTTCTCTCTACACCTCCAGTAGAGATTCTAAGACTTGTAGAAGCAATGCAAAGACAAAGACTGACAACACCGAAGATGTTCTGGCTGCACGAAGGTCCAACGCTTTTACTTATTTGTCTTTCTAGAGCAAGACTCCAGTATGATCCCACTAAAAGATTATTTTTCCCTTTTAAAGCAGCACAAATCACTCAAATGATGGTTAACCACAAAATTTTATTCACAACCATAGACAATGGGTCAGATTTAGCGTTTTCCACCAACACGGGGTGCACTGATCTTCATGGGCTTGGCGATCTTGGGTTTCTGTGCAGTCTTGGTAGAGGCCTAAGAAAAGAAAAGAGACAGATGTAAAAGTGTGTCAAATTTGAAACTCACGATCTAGTCACGGAATAATCACGACATAATATTTATAGACATCCACACTCAGGCTTAATGACGCAAAAATAATCTCACCTTTGCACTTGGGGCTGCGGGCTTCTTGGCTGCCTGCTTTGCCTTCTTGGCCTCCTTGGCAGCTCTGAGAATGTAAAGAGAACCAAAATAAATCACTGCTCATCTTCCTAAAAAAATACAGGCAACTATTTGTGGATAAATATCAGTACAAATCAAGACGTATTATTCCACGGATGAAAAACCAGTCAGACTCGTATCTGAATATGGTAGCTACTATGGCAACTACTACTACTCAACTTCTGAGTTTTAATACATTTAAGAGCAAAGTCCCAAATCAGTGGGTGAAGTCTGTCCTCTTACCTGATGGCCTGCTCCCTCTGGGCCTTGCGGACCTCGGGCTTCTGGTTCCTCTTGGCCATGATCTCAGCCAGGGAGGCCCCAGTGATGGCCCTCTGGAATTTCACTGCGCGGCGGGTACGCTTCTTGGTCACCTCTTCCTGTTGAAACATATCAAACATTTGCTCATTTACACCGAAGGAATCGCAATATTTGGATATGCGTAACATGTCCACCGGCGACCTAACCCGTTATTAAGGTCTTCATTTTGCGATTGTCTGGTTCAAATCAAAGTAAGAACAGAAACTTGCAATGGTCGACCAAACCAAGTATTTCTAAGAGGAAGACTTTAATCTACATCTCCATAGTTAGGATCATAAACATTACAACAGTTGTGAAACTTTACTTTAACAACAATTTTGGGAACAAGATTTCCCCGACCAATTTAACATTTGCTTAGATGGGAGCAACCAGATGAATACTACTCAATAGAAGACTGCAATGAGTTTCCAACTATCTTTACCAAGTCAGTTTGTGTTTTCTGATAATCTCATCATTCAGGCAAAAATAAACTAGTCCTCCAAAAAAATATTAGACATAAGCTGTTATCAGCAACTAAACAAATGCCCCAAACACTGCAAAATATTGTGGCAACCAACAGTGACGGTTAATGAAGACACAGAGTTGTGTTTTAGCACAGATTAGTTTCTCGCATTGTACTTTAGATTTAATAATGCCAAGGCTGCATGAGTTCTCTGAAACACTCTTGAAATACTACATTTTTACAATTACTAGTTTAACTGAATTAAGACTACACATAATTGAGCATCAGGTGATTTAGCATGTTGGAGAGTTTGGAGGCTGACCAATGGTGAGATGTCTATAAAGACGTCAAGGGCCAGTACTATGATCTCCAGTCGTTCTATGGCTACGGGTGTTGGCGTGAGCGCTGTTGCCGAGCCTGCAAAACGCAGTCCGGCAACAACACATAACACAGACCAGCACCGCGCACACACAATTCACCCGCAGCCAATTTAGGATGTCAACGGAAACTTAAACATGTGGTTTAAACAGAAGTACAGATCTGCTAGTTCAAACCGTTGCGACGCTAAACCACGAGAAAATAACTTACAACAGCTTCTCAATCACTTTGTCAACACAAAAAGGCAAAGCTGGCCCAACAAATTCAGCTTTTGACCCTAACTTCACTGCATCAGGCAGCATGTCACTATGGCTTTAAAGCCAAACATGTGAATAATATATTTTCCTTTTCAGTCCAGTCAACTCCTTGTGAAAAACACACACAGGCAGAAACTCAGTGTGTTACTTACAGACTGGCCCTTCTTGTGCTTGCGTCTGTACAGCACAGTCCAGTTGATCTGTCTGGGGTTCCTCTTGGCCAGGAAGGCAGACTCACACTTGGCGTTCAGGAACTGGAACACCTAACAAAGACAAAAAAATAATATCACCAATTAACAATTTCAGTTATGTCCAAAAACTGTCCCGCATGAATTTGATACTCTTTAGAGATCCAATCGTTAACCCCAGTGGTAAGCAATAAACAGATTTTTAACACTGACTTGAGTTTTTTGCACGAGTGTAATCATTGCATCCACTCTTTATACTGAAATGCGGGAATTATACCAGAAATCGAAACACATGTCATTTTGCACAGGGTCATAGTCATCGGTAACAAGCATTTTAAGGCATCGTATTGAAATAAGACATTTTCTTGTGTGTGTACTGACATCAGTTTTAACTTAAGGTTGTAGGATGCGACAAATATGATGTCTAGAGTATCAATGCTGTTAAACACAAGCCAATAAACTGAAAAGCAGGTCAATATTATCTTGTTTAGTTGCTAGTTGGGTATGCTAGCAGCTAACGTTAGCAAGTTACATGCGATTCAACACAGCTAACTGGGCCTATTCCAGAGAGTAGTTTAGACTGTAAATATGTGCGTCACACTTAGTTTAAAGTTAATATTATGTACTTAATATGGTCAATTGTACTTTACAACGTATATGGGGACAGAGCGAGTAAAGACCGGTGTCAGACTTTGCCAAATGGTTACCTTTCCGTCTATCCTGGCGTATCGGCGGCCATGGCCGGGGTAAATTTTATACCCGCTGAAACTGCACAAGTCGACCCTGAAAACGACAAATATTAAACATCACTAACAGAATAGTATACACGGTGTCTCTTAATGCCAATAGCATCTTTATAATGTTTATTTAACAGTTAAGATGGCATTTGATAGCATTCCGTACACTCACTTCATGATGGCTACGAGAGGGCGCAAAACCGGAAAGAAAGATGACGGATGCGGAAACTGAATTGTGGGTAACGACTCAAACGACAGTTCAATATTTATAAATTAATAAACGGTAAATAATTTTTTCAACCAGCCAAAGATTAGCCAATGCATTTAAAGTAATGTGCCCATATATATTTTATTTTGCCATTATAAAAACATTTTAATCAAATCAATACTTCGGTTAAGCATCCCGACGTCACAATCTGACGGTTGTCTAGCAAGCGTATCAGGAACTGATAACAAACTACTTTCTAGCTAAATGACTGTATATTATAACGCTGGAAACACGGGATAATTTTACTAATTAAATAAAAAAAATACCTAACGTAACTTTCGGTACTTTAATTTCGTATAAGTTATTCACTATCTTATTTCTTATCTACAACCTAGCTGGCGGGTTTCATCAACCTTAGCGCGCTGTGGAAAAATGTAGTCTTTTCGAAGGCCAAAGATAAGGCGCGTTAATGAGAGAGACAGCTTGTTTGAACTACATTTCCCTGAAAAGCGTCGGTTACGCAGTTTGACAAGCCACAGACGCTACTTGTGTTTCACTAGTGTCTACAGCTAACAGAGTAGTTAGCTAACGATAGGTGTTGCCTGGACCGACAGGATGGGTGTATCAGATTTACAAGTTGATACAAATGCCGGTAAGTGTCCGTCTGGTGGTTTTGATCAGAAAAGCACAGTTTGTGCAAAACCAGCCGTTGTGAGGATGTTTATTACTAGCTAACGTTAGCTGATCACTGCAGAGTACTGCCCGTCAGCTAGTTCACCTTAAATGCAGATACAAACATCCTATGTCAGTCCTTTGTCTCAGATAATTTACAGATTGTACAGAATTTGCACAAATTTTAAATTTAAACCAGTTCCTTTTGTGGCGTTTTGTGTTCAGCATGTCCTGGTAGATTTACGATGTCAGCAACAACAATTCAGCTGTAACATTATGTAAAACCTAATGTACAACACTGCACAAAGATTAGGGCAATATTATTTTTTTTTTCCTTACGTGACACATCTTCAGATATGATTATCCAGAACTAATCTCTGGGGCAGTACGTAGAGACTTGCTCATCCTAGAGAAGTCAACAACAAAACGTGAACTGAAAAATGTTGCAGCAGTTTGAGATGCCTCGAGTTTTGAATTAGTAAAGCTTCAAAAGCACCGGATCCTACAATTCCCATAATGCAACCCAGTTCCCTACATTTCCAAACTCTGTGCCAGTTTATAATCCAGATTACTGTGTCAGTGTTAGTTTTCGGGTTAAGTGTATACTTAAAGCTTGCTTATCCGAGCTCAGACCTTGTGTTTAATGCTTTCCTTTATTCTACCAGGACCTGTGGTGGACCTGTCAGCTCGGGGGATGCAGAAGCTGGATCCCAGTTTCATGTGCTCTGAGGACACTCACACCCTCATCCTGGACCGCAACAACATCATGAAGCTGGACCACCTGGAAAGGAGCCCAGGCCTTCAGCAGGTAATAGAGCCTGTGAAACCTCACTGCTTTAATTTAAACACTAGTCAAAAAGTAGACATGTTGGTTATTCTGTGTTTCAGCTTGCACAGATTCCTGGTTTGGTACACTGATTTTAAGCCTTTTCCTCTTCAGCTGTCTGTAGCCAGTAACCGTCTGGTGAGAATGATGGGGGTGTCTCGGCTGACAGAGTTGAGAGTCCTCAATCTTCCCAATAACAGTATCGGCTACATCGAGGGCCTAAGAGATCTGCCTCATCTAAAATGGCTCAACCTGTCTGGCAACAACATTAAGGTGACGAGAAGATTGATTCTCACGTATGATTTCTATTTTCACCTATATATGAAATGATAGATGTTTAACAGCCTCTACAATGTTTTGCAGGTCATTGAGCAACTTAACAACTGCGTCTCCCTTCAACACCTGGATCTGTCAGACAATAACATATCTACCATTGGTGACCTGACTAAACTGGTGGCATTAAAGGTTAGTGGTAAAGCCTTGGAATGTGTGCTTTAACAAAAA
>JASGAT010396543.1:0-14675 GCA_030220025.1 Chelon auratus
TAGCTATTGCACTTTATATGTTTATTGCATACAATCCTGTATTCTGCACACTGGGCAAACACCTGTTCTGCCACTTCACAATTCACTATTTGCACTACTGCTAATACTGCAGAGTACTTTATTTGCATTACTGTTAATACTACATATCACTCTTGCACTGCTGGATCTGTTAATTTTAGTTGTATGCAATACACTACTACTCTGCAAACTGCTAAACTAACTGAAAGAGTATTTACCCACTTCTATACGTGGCCTGTCTACCTGTGTATAGTTTAATATTGTGCCGAAATTTTGCTCTGTGTACACCTGTTTACACCTGAATGACAGTAAAGTTTGTCCGTGTCTCTAAATGTATTCCTGGTGACATGCTGCCGCAAAAAAAAAAAAAAACGGCCGACAGAAGCTAAACAAACGGTCACTGCTAGCTTAGCTTCCATGCTAACGCTCCAAACTGCTGTCAATGGGAGACGGCGTTACTTGTTGCTTCGTGGTTTGTTAGCATAGCCGCTAACACGCTTATTCACAGCCTTATCGTTTAGTGGGGGGCTAGAGACACGGTAGAGGACTGTTTTTACCTCCATACAGCCATTCCTCCTCCTCATCTCCAGCGCTAGCATCAGTGGTGGCTGTTTTGTCCGCTTCCTCCGCAGACATGTTCAGCTAAAGCACGGAGAGATACAACTCCAGCGACTCCGGCAGCGAGCTTCGACCAAGCTTAGAAATGTGAAGTGAGAAAAAGTGTGTATATATATATTGTGAGCTCAATTTCTCCCGTTAGAGCGGGTGAGGTGTAGTTTTTGTACATAAATTACGACTTCATAGATCCATGCACCCTTAGCGAAGTCAGCGTGAACCCGGAAGAGATTGTGAAAGTCCCGCTAAAGGTCAAAGTGTTGGGGCAGGAAACTAGAGCGCCCCCCAGCGGTCAAGATGACAAAACACTCTACATCCAGGCGCTGATCCAAATAATCTTGCTACACCGATCAGCCACAACATTAAAACCACTGACTGGAGAAGTAAATAATATTGACCGTCTTGTGACAACACAATGTTCTGCTGGAAAATCCTTGGACCAGGCATTAGTGTGGATGTTACTTAGACACATGTAGCACCCACCTAGACCAGACCAGGCACCCCCACCCCATAGCAATGACACTCCTTGACACAAAAACGGTTTAGGAACAACTCAAAAAAACAAAAAAACAAACAAACAAAAAACATGAAGAACAGCACAAGGTGTTGACCTGGCCTCCAAATTCTCTAGATCCCAAACTGATCAAGTATCTGTGGGATGATCCACAGAGGTCCCTCCCCTCAACCCATAGGACCCAAAGTCCCCCAACTAACAACATTGTGTTGCCAGACACAACAGGACACCCTCCAAAGGCCCATGTCCAATCTCTGATGAGTCACAACTGTTTTGGAGGCACAAGGGAGACCTACACAATATTAGGAAGGTGGTCGTAATGTTATGTCTGATCGTCTATTTATTGTATTGATAAGTGCTGACCATAGCCTGCATATACTAGCAAAACATTAGGTATATTTTCTTAAATTTAATTAGTAAAAAATGAATTCATTTTGGATTTAACAGTCCTGAAATAAATCCTCTTCATAACTGTTTCAATGTTCACTTTAGCATCAGACATCAGGTGGTAATTCAACTGTATGATCATTTCAAAGGATGCTCTTTTGTGTATTTTTCTTACAGTGGGCATGGCACAATCATATGCGCACTTCAAAAAGGAAACACAATGGCTTCTTTATTCTGCGAGCTTTCTTTACCCGTCACAGCCCTGCTGTTTCTCTTTTAAGTGCATTGGGATTGATCTGCAGGGCATCAATACCACTACAGATGTGAAGGCTACTTTTGAGTATCAATACTAGCATCAATAGGATTGACAGCAAACAAACAAACAGATCCATCAGGTGTTAGAGCACTAACACTTTTGGCATCTCTTGATCCTGTCGATGTGTGCAGCTATCAACCCTTTACTTAAAAAAAAAAACATATAGATAACATTTTATATACCATTCAACATCGAGTAAGAAGAATATAAATATGTAGGTATAAGGTAGGAAAACTGGATTGGCCTCACTGTGTCCTTACAGTACTTTATATCACTCTGTGGATAAAGGAAAGACATCATTCACCGCAGACGTTTTAACACAGCAGGAATAACACGTGGGTGACTGGTAATGTGCACAGTGAGCCGGGTCCTGGATAGTCCTCTCACCGCCGTGCATTGTTGGATTTTTAATAGAACACGTGCATTTTGTCTTGAGTGCAGTGACAAAACAAAATACCTGCTGTAATTATGTCTATTAGGGAAGACGAGGCTGAACAGGAGGCACAGTCAGCCGCTTGTTTCACCATGTCTGAGAGGCCGGAGTAGCCTTGTCAGTCTAGTTAAATGTCCCATAGTGACTTGACAGACATCAACTGTTGTGTTTTCATCTCAAAGAACGTCTCAAAAACTTTCGACTGACCCCTCTGAAAGATATATTCTTCCAGGTGATCCACAGGCACATAACCTTTGACAGAAAAGTGCATGTGAGTAGTCCACATGATTGCTGAAAATGTCCCAAAACAATGAGCTTTTATTTGCCTCTCTATCAGCCTCCACTCTTCTGAAAAGATTTCCTCCAAGAATTCAGAGCCTCACTGCAGGGATTTTGCTCCGGTTCGTGAACGAGCCCTGTCTGGGTTTGGAGGTTGGGCAGATGCTCTGGCGTCACAAACTCACATGCGCTCCAAAAATAAAAAAATAAAAATAAAAAAATCCAGGTTCACGGATTTCTTACTCTGTGGCAGTTCGATTGGCTGCAAATTTGTAAAAAAACACACACTATCACTATCAGCTGAAGATCAGCTGATACCTAAGCCTCGTTCTTCTGTCTCGTAAAAGGGCATCAGAAAGTGCCCAGGCGTGCCAGCGGCTCTGTGAGGTTGAATTTAGCCACAGTGGGGTTTTGTGCTCAATATGACGGCCTGCTCTTGTTTTTGTGGTTTTGGTAGACATTAAGATGTTTATACATCCTTCCTGCCTCCATTTAGCTTTGGTAGAGGTGAAATTGCATTGCAGGCACAAACCATAAAAACAATACAACACACTCAGAGTTGGATTAAAGTAGTGAGTGAAAAGTTGCATGGTTAAATTACTGCACGCTGCCAAGGACACTCCTAAGTGAAAGCATGTCCTATTCTATAAACCTTATATGAACTTCTGTGGTAGTGATGGACATTTATACAAGTACTGTAGTTAGGTCCAGCTTGCAGGTTGCCTGTAAATGCACAACACCTTTACCATCAGCAACATTAAAGTAAAGCTTGAACATTAATAAATCCACAATGTTCTCTGGTTGTAAGTCAAAAAGCCCGTTATGCATGATGAGTTGTTTTATTTTTTAGACTTTGAGTGTATTTTAACACATGTCCTCATGAATTCTAGTAAAAGTAAAATTAGGAATGCAGTATACTGCAACTCTAGAGCTGGAAAGTGAATAAAAAAACCAAAACATTTTGAATCAAAATCCTAGCCTAATAGCGCTCAGTTAAAAGTCACTTTTAATTTTTTATCTTATTAAAGTTAAAATAGAGAGTGGTCGTTGAGGTGCCTGCGCAGCAAACTGTGACCTTTGTTTGCAAATCCAGACTTAGGAAACGCTAGAAAGCTTTTCCACTGACCTTAGTGTGCAGCGTAGCATGTGTCGGCTTAGTGCGTCTCAGAGCTAGAGCCTTGTAAGTGACTCTCAACTTAATTTATTGCTTTTCTCCATCACAGAAGTACACACCTTACATAGTTTTACTTTATATCTGAGACATACAGGTGGCGTCATAACGTTGTCTACCTTTCTAGGCAGCATTTACCACATTCATTATATTATTTATTTACATTATGACCACCTTCTTAATATTGTGTAGGTCTCCCTTGTGCCTCTGTGACTCATCAGAGAACAGACATGGGCCTTCTGAAGATGTCCTGTGGTGTCTGGCTGCAGGGTCCTATTGGTTGAAGGGAGGGGCCTCTGTGGATCATCCCACAGATACTTGATCAGTTTGGGATCTAGTCAATTTAGAGGCCAGGTCAACACCTTGTGCTGTTTTTCTTGTTTTTTTTTAGTTGTTCCTAAAGCGTTTTTGTGTGTGTGTGCCTGTGTCAGGCTGCATCCTGCTGGGGATGGGGAAGGAGTGTCACTGCTATGGGGTGGGGGTGGCCTGGTCTGGTCTAGGTGGGTGCTACATGTCTTAGTATTGACCACATGAATGCCAGGTCCAAACGTTTCCCAGCAGAACATTGCATTGTTCACTTCTCCTGTCAGTGGTCATAATGTTGTGGCTGATTGGTGTACTTATCTACTCTGTCTCTTATTTCCTCTTTTCACAAATTTACATAGTAACATCCACACCAATGAATGGCAGGTCCGAAAACTTTCCCAGCAGAACGCTGACTCGTCACAAGATGGTCAATGTTATTTACTTCTCCTGTCAGTGGTTTTAATGTTGTGGTTGATCGGTGTATATTCTTTACACTACTGCCAGCATCGCTTGAGGATAAGTTTGGTTTGCCAAGGCAGACTCACATTAAACAATCACAACAACGCACATGACAACAAAACTGACCAGATGTCATGCTGTGTGATCTGCAACATAACGCGTGCAGCGTTAAAGCTTCAAAGCACAAAGCAAAGCTCTCAGGATTATTGTTGCTGTTGTTGTTGTTGTTGTTGTTGTTGTTGTTGTTGTGGTCCCGTTTGCTCAAGACGTTCCCTGTTAACGCAAAGAAGGACACTGTTAATGCATTCATGGCCGCTGACCAGTTAAGTGGGGCCACTTTAGCTTTGTCAGTAAAACGACAAAGCAAATCTGTGGATTTTCTCACTCTCCCTTTTCCTCCACCACTTTAGCTGTCATCACTCCGTTACCGTGGCGATGAGGCCGGGATAACAATCGCACATGCTCCAATTTATCTGATGCTGAAGGGAAAGTAATTTGGGAACACGTGTAGCGTGTATGTGAGAGAGAGAGAGAGTGAGAAGTGGGTGGTAATATTACAGATGTGAGTAGATTGATCCCCCCCCCCCACCCCACCCCACCCACCTATGTGAGAACCAGAGGGGTTCATATCACAATCAGCTACTGTATCAGATCATACGTGTGAGTTTTTGTGTGCTTTTCTGTGAGTTCACACCACGCGCGCACACAAAAGAACGAGAGACTAATGGTCTCAGTTAAACTGATAATGGAAATTGCATTTATTTCATTCACTCCGTCTCCCCCCAAACTCATCTCTCTCTTCCAGTCCGTTACTACTCCATCTTTCTGATCACGCTCCTTTTTTTTTTCTTCTCCACACCACCCATTTGCTGTTTCTTCCCCCCACTCCTCCTCCATCTCTATTTAATACACTCTCTCCCACTCTCTCTTTTCCTTCTTGTACTCTTGAGCTAGTTAAATTTAGCTTTTTGCTGGCGTGATCCTAATTAGGCGCCGTTTTTCTAAATCGTCCTTTGAGTCGAGCAAATCACAGGACATTTATTTATTTATTTTTTTTACCATAAACACAACAGCTTGACAACACTCGTGAGACACATTTTGCAAACAAATGGAGGCCCGTAAATGAAAAGAATTTGAAAAGTCTGAATGTAGTTTTAAGAACAAGTGGTAAAAGAAGTGTTTCCTTTGTTTTCCCCTGCAGCAGGGATCTGTGGTCTGCTTCTCTTTGCCTGCATTTTCCCAACACTGTCCTTCCTCTTCCTCCCTTCTCCTCACTCTGTGTCTTTTACGTCTCAGCTTTCCATCCTCCCGTCCCACCTCGCTTGCTCCCCTTCTCATCGGCTTCGCCTTCACCCTCGGTATCACCCCGTCTCCTTTTGGCTCCACGCGCCCTCCCTCCCTCCCTCCCTCCTTACGGTGGATTAGGGCGGCTTACAGCCTAGTCGATGCTAATCAGGTTTATCCAGACAGAGGGCGATCATTGGACTATCAGTAATTACACACGCTGATATTAGCCTCCTCAGATACGTGGCCTGGCACATTTTCAATCCACATCATCTCTTTGGATCAAACATATGGTTGTATCTCAACGGGTGTGACGACACGACGGCTTAACGCGGACGTTTCTGGGCCTTTGTTTTGCAACACAAAGATCCATCTGTCGTGAAAACAAACACACGCGATTAATTCGGGCAAAGGCCTCGGAGTATGAGCAAACCAATTGTCGCAAATGTGATTAGAGAAACTGTAATTTTTCTAATGCTGTGCAATTTAAGATTTGAGATAAGAAATAACTGATTTATTGCGTGTATGTGACAATTTGCATGGCTAGGATTTCCAGCCAAGATAATATTTGAAGCAAATGTTTGGCACTGGGAGAAATGGGCTTATTTGCTTTCTGGGAATGAGTTGAGTGAGAAGATCGATACTAGTCTCATGTGTATATGTTGAATATGAAGCTACAGCCAGCAGCCAGTTACAGCAGCATAGCGCAAAGACTGGACACAGCCTGGCAGGCTGAAAGATAAGAAACACCACCTCGCCGGACCTTTGAAGCACAAACGTATTCTCATCTGCTAAAGTTTGCACGAGGGTCTCCGTTGCCCGTCTCTGCACTGTTTTCCTACGAACACTAACATCTCATAAAGTGCTGCCTCTGGCCAAGAAATGATCCGGGGCCCTTCTCTCTATTCAGCGAACGCACAATAACAAACAGAAAATTGAGATTTCAGACACTTAACCCACTAATCTGATTATTTCTTGTATTCCACTCGTATCAGATATCAGTGTGCATTCCATTGAATCATTTTGCAGTATATTATACACCGGCACAGTGGTGTGGTGGTTAGCAAGAAGGTTCTGGGTTCAAAGCATAGACTGTATATAAATATGGACGACGTGTCGCCACTTCCTGGCTTTGCCCAAACTGACGCTGTTTTCCCGGGGATACGGTCAGCGCCATCTTGCGACTTTCAAGCCAGAGTCTGAGCAGTACGGTCCGAGAGTGGAGCCACGCGGAGCAGCGATATCGATGACAAGTCCCGGCCACTAACATGGAGGGGGTGGGGCTTATGACCTATACTGCAATCAGCCACCAGGGGGAGCTCTGCTTGCTTTGGCTTTACTGTTATACTGTCTATGGTTTGAATCCAACCGCCGACTGGGACCTTTCTGTGTGGAGTTTGTTTGTTCTCACTGTGTCTGCGTGGGCTCTCTCCTGGTACTCCAGCTTCCTCCCACAGTCCAAAGACATGCTTGTTAGGTTCATTGGTCTGTAGGTGTGAGTGTGAATGGTTGTCTGTCTCGCTGTGTTAGCCCTGCAATAGACTGGCGACATGTCTGGGGTGCACCTCGCCTCTCGCCCAATGACACCTGGGATNCCCCGCGACCCCCAGAAAATTAATGAATGAATAATGAACAAGCATTTTTTTTTGTACCAAGTGTAAAAACAGACAGATCTACAGTAGCAGTTGTATTAATGTAACTCTCTGCCGGAAAACAAATAAGCATATTTTTCTAAAAGTCAGGAAAGTGATATGAAGTGCACATCACTGTACTCTATCAAAAGTGAATGATATCAAAGTGAATCTATTTATTTTTTTATTTTTTGACCTAGCTCTTATTCCAATACGTCCAATGGGTCATAATTGATATGTGAAACACCACAAGTGAACCATGGATGGACACTTAACGACCACACAGAGTGGGTTAAATAATAAATAAATAAATAAATAAATATATAAAAAAAACTCCAGCGCACTGACAGCAATAAAGGAGAGGAAAGACAAATGGACACAGATATCAGGTTTATAATGTCCAGTCAGCAGGCACAGAAGAGTGTTGGATTGCAACGGGGGAATAAATAAATAAATAAATAAAAGGTTATGCTGAGCTTTTAGTCCATCACCAGCAGAAGAAATGGTGAGGTATTCTTTGAGTTGAAATGTGTGTGTCCAATGTGTGTGTGGGTGTGTTTCCCTGTCGGCCTCACCGACTGGCAAAGACGAACATGCGAACTGTACGTGTCTGCCTGGGGGTGTGAAAGATTGGTCCATTTGTAGGTGATTGAGTTAGGATGTGAGTGTGTATTTATGTGTGTGTGCGTCAGAGAAAGGAGAGAGAGGAGAAAGGGGAAGGTGAAAGAGAACGAGAGAGAGAGGGAGGAATCTTTTTCATTACGTAATCTAATCTAAGTGGCTATTTTTCTTGTATAAAACCTCTGTTGCCCTCAGCGAGACCGCTGTCCTCATCTGTCTAAAAGCACCCCGTGACTCACGCTGTGGGTCCGTGCACACACACACACACACACACACACCGACACACACGCGCCACGTTACAGTGAGTCAGCCCAGATCTGTTGTAGACGCTCACCTCGTTGATGAATAATGTAACAGGGAAAGGCGTATAAACTGCTCAAATGACATGTGAACTCGGTGGACAGTGGACATACGGATGATTGTGAAGGATCCACGCAGCAACACGCACATAGAACAACATCGAGCATATGTGCAGCTGGAGCAGGTGGACAGGTGGATTGTACTTTGACACCTAGAGGCGTGGGGTTTCCTTTGTCTGACTGGAAATGATTCAACAGAAGGTCTCCAACTCCGGCTGAACGGTGAAGAGTCATTAAAGTCATTAAAGCAGAAATCTGACATTATTTCCGGGTTGAAATAGGCTTATTCAGTTTCTGGTGGCGGGTTAGATTTGAAAATAGAAACTTCTGTGTGGGTTTAATAAATTCAAAGCTACAGCCAGCAGCTGGTTAGCTTAGTTTAGCACAAAGACTGGAATTAGGAAACAGCTTGCCCAGTATTTTCAGTCATTGTTGGTGCGCTTCCCTCCGGGGCTCCTGGAGTCGAAATCTTCCTGTCAAGAGAACTGGATGTAGAGATTTCAAATGTGTGTTAAGACATTTGGGGTAATTAGAAAATCTGTACTTAAAGTAGGGTGTAAAACTCTAAATGCTGCTCTTGCACCAACTGTCTCTGCAAGTTTAGGCTTGTCTTCTCTTTGTATATGGCTCTGTTCTGGACCGACCTCAAAAAGAAGCTGAAGCCACCTCAACTCTACTCAGAGCTCTCTCCTGATGTCCAAGCTTGTCTTCCCCAATCTCTAAGGCCGAGCCCTGCCACCTTACGTCAAGAACCCATTTCATGTGCTTGTATCCTCAATGCCTTACTTTCTGTCACTACCCAAAGTCCACGACCGTAGGTTCACAGGTACAGGCAGGAAAGTAGATCAACTGGTAAACTGAAAGCCTTGCCTACTACCCAGGCTTATCTTCGCCAGGATGGTGCTATACAGCGACTGCAACACCTGTTCGTCTCTCGCTCCATTATTACCTTGCTCTAGGTCATGCTCTGATGATGCAGACAGGACCACATCATCTGCGAAACAACTAAAGAAGTACCGTAACCCTTAGGTTCCCATAACACCCTGGGACTCCAGAACATGTTTGTGTTTTAACTGGAACTGGATCCAGTTCGTTTTTGCTCCTTGGCGTCCCTGCCATGCTCAGTATTACAGAAAAACATGTGTGGTTTGGATAATAAAGCGGCATATTCCATTGGACTTCCTGCCTTGTCTAACAAACTCCGACACTGATTGCTGGAATAAAATGTGGAAATCTGCCGTTCTAACCAAAGCCTTTGAGTACTTGAGACGCAAAATCCCCCCGTGATGGTGGCTGCTGTCATACTGTCAACTGATTCCAGATGACTTGCCCATATTTTTCCCTCTATTTTCCGTTGTTAAAATCTGAATTTTCAATAAACACATTCTGGGAAACTGTCCTTCTACCACCTACACCCATGTGCATGTGTCTGATTTATCATAGCAGCATTAATCAATGATTGTCTCTGTTCCATTTACAGAGCAGTCAGTTGGGCATCTTTGCATAGACATCAGGAAGAAAGTTATAAAACAAGCTCCAGCATTAGTCGGGCTTTCCCTGGAGTTACATTTCCGCCACCGCAATATTTCACTGAAACCGCTGTCACCAGACACAAGTTTCCAGACAATACCGCAAACAAATGAAAACGTCTGTGAGAGTGATGTTCGGCTCCTGCTCTTGTTTGTTTAGCCCCTTTCCGCCATCATGTGCTGAGAAAGGCATGAACGGCTGCAGGGTAACGTTAGTGACGTTAGAGATCAATCGTGTGTAAGGGGGGAAAAAAAAAGAAACACAACGTCCCATTGTCCTGCCACGAATTTCCCTGGAGCAACAGGAAACACACACACATAAACCAACAAACATGCATGAAGCTAAAACATAACCACACACACACAAACACACACACACACACACACACACACACACACACGCACACACACACACACACACTTTAACATGCAGAGCCAACCCAAGGCATAAAGCAAATTAAGCAGCTACTAATGTTCTCCCAGCCACCAGGAGACCCCAAAAATCAATCTGAAGGGCAAATTGTTTTTAGGATTCACTGCTGAATGTTTTTTTGTTATAAATGATTTAATCAAATCCAACACAGCAGCCTCACCTCGCCTCTGAGGATGCTTTCTGGGATCACGACATGTTGAAACGCTGCACATTATTGATCATTATTTGCATCTGTCCTGGTCGACCTGCTCACTAGAAGAGGTTCTCACAGCTGAAGTGTAGCCTATCGACCAGATATGAAAGCACAAGTGAGTGATGATTCTGTTCACAAAGCTCTTGGGTTCACTGTCACTGAGATTCCCAGCGTGTAAAACAAAGACAATCTGAATTTTAAGATTTCATGGCTATCTCTGTGGGTAAATTAAGGCGTTGGAGGAAACACCTCAAAATACAAAAAAAATAGAATAAGGTAAGACAAGAGAAACTATATAATAGTAAATATGTTAAGGTACAAAAAATATTTACATGTAGCAACAGGTTTAAAGTGGTAAAGTGGTGTTAATTAAAGGCTGAAGTGCTAAGGAGGCTGCTGAATACACATAATGACATTCATGAATATCATAAATGAAGACGAACTCCAGTAGGAGTATTTCACCAAAATGACATGAGGTAATGACGTGAAGTAATACAGGGATGAGCTGGTATAGACAGATGTGTTATGTCCTATTATGTGTCCAAGAAAAGAAGCTCAGCAGCAGTGCTAAGAAATGTTGATGTTGAATACATTTATAGAGAAATATTAAGTTGTTGGGCTTCAAAGAAAAAACATATCCGGTGGAAAACGTGGCGGAAAGTTGGAAATATTCACTTTCTGTTAGAATTAGATGAAAATTTTGTTGTATAAAATTGAGTGAGTGAAGATTGGCATGTTATTGGGGAATTACCGTATTTTACAACATGGACCGTATTTCTAGCATACAATACGATTGTTTACTCAACCATATAACTTTGGTGTCGTTTGGACGATCATTAGATCAGCGTATATCCATATAGTGGGAGTGAATGGGGCACCGAAACGCAGCCTCTAAATAGTGCATTATCTGCCGCAAAGCTCGTTAATTTCACCAATAGTGCTATACCCCGTTGAGTCCAGAGTTACCTGTTATCTATTTGCAGATGTGCAGCGGTTTGTTGTTCCTTGGCCAGCTGTTCCTCTCTCTGCCTCTGCATCCACCTTTCAACAAGCTCCGCATCTGTATACTCTGGCTCAAAACTGTAAGGACGTCCATCATAAACAAAGTCGTCCTCCACAACCTCAGAATCAGAAAAATATTCAGCCATGTTGCAAAAAACTAGCAGTAGCAAAATACAGGTAAACAAGCCACGCGGGGTGCGCACAGCGCTCAGAGATGACATCATCCAGGTCAGAGGTTAGTAGTTCAATCTACAGACCCTGGATGATGATAACAGGTAACTTCGGACTCAACGGGGAGTAGCACTAGCGTATCGTAATGAAATATTGGTGAAATGAATGAATTTTGCAGCAGATAATGTGTTATTTAGAGGCTGCGTTTCAGTGCCCCAGTCACTCCCATTATATGGATATACGCAGATCTAAATATTGTCTGAACGACTCCAAAGTTATATGGGTGAGTAAACGATCGTATTTTATGTCAGAAATAAGATACAGGTTGTAAAAAACGGTAGTTCCCCTTTAAGGATTGGTGCCAACCGGAAACTATGAGTATTGCAGCAGTTTATTTCCCTCTGGAAGTATGGCTTCTGTTTATTGTTAAAATTAAAGATAGGTTCTGGACATGTTTGAGGTGTAAACGATGAGGCCAAATGAAATCCACAGTAAAGCTATTTTGCAAAGACCTTTTAGCATGAAATTATGTTTCCTCAGACACCCCTTCCAGTTGAAATTGAGAGACGAAAGCAGTAGATGACAACAAGTCACACACAGAAAAAAAATCTGTGTGAATTTTGCATTAAAGACTCCAACAAATCCATACCGTCTGGCGTTTTAAGACCGATTCCGAACTTATCAACCGGATCAGATTCTCCCCAGCACAGAATTCACTGACACTTACTGAAATACAAAGCTGATTAAATGTGGGGAAAGTGAAACCACAGCAGTGTTGATTAGAGCTGGGAAACTCGTGAAGTGCATCGCAAACTGAATGAGCTTCTGCAGCGAAACTCCTGCCAAGTGAGAGCTGTCATCATCATCATCATCATCATCATCATCACAACAACACTGGCTCAGTCCAAGAAGTGTGAAGAGAGGCTGCTGCCATGATGACACTTCAGTACAATGTTTGTGATAAACATTTACAGTCATTCCACTTAATGGACATTTTTTTCATTCTCTGGCAATGGCTGCGAAAGAAACAGCTTGGAAAGTATCTTTTATTCCAGTAACAACAGACTCATCACCTTGGCCAGTCTCCAGCCAATGCGGGACAGAAAGGAGTGGCAGGGATCCAGAGCAGGGGTGGGGTGGGGAAGGGGAGAGAGAGAGAGAGAAAGAGAGAGAGCTGCGCTGTGTCTTTAAGCTCCAGTGAAATCCATCGGGCTGGTGTTGGTGGTGATGGTGGAGGGGGGGTGGTGAGTAGTCGCGCAGCCTCCAGGATCATTGTGTTTGTGCGCTCATTGCATCGGACGGACGTGCACTGTGATATCACGGCGGACTGGGTTGTGTGTGAGCTGTTTTCCCGGCGCAGGATGGTTCTTCTTTCTGCACTGGAGGCGAATGGATTAGAGTAAAATGCTTGAAACCAGCCTGACAATGAGGAGCCTGTGGCTGCTTTTTGCCTCATATTTTGTTCTGCTGCCACTGACAGGTGAGACACTGTTTAAATGACAACTTGTGCGCCTCAATTTGCGACTTCGTTCTGAGCTTTCTCCTTAATTATCTCATCATCATTTGGCTATTCTGCTTCTGATTCTTTATTTCTGTGATTTTCTGACTCTTTATATATGATTTGGTTTCAGTTCCTTGGAGCAAACATCCTAGAACAAGAAAAAGAAAAAGAAAGAAAGAAAAAAAAAACAACAACAACAGCACATATATCATTCATTGCGCATGTTTAGCGCAGCTCCCGGTGCGTGTTTCGTCCGCAGACTGTCCCCTACTTACATTGTTTTCTGGAAACGTGGTTTACTCAAAGAGTTGTTTAACGGTTCAGCCGTGTCAGCTCCTCAACATCCACACACAGATCGTATCCGGCCTCATTTGCATAACCTCTGCTTGCTGGTGCGCAGCGTGGCCTCTCCCAGCAGCAGGCAACAGGTGTGTGTGTGTGTGTGTGGGATCAATTATTTATTCCACCAAAATTCAGAGGGATTAGGTTATGCGTGTTACCAGGCAAGAAAAAAAAAGAGGATGCACACATCTTTTAAAACCCAAATGCACCCTGACATCTAGCTGCTCCCCATGCTGCCATGAAAGCTTTGTGTTTAGTCACACAACAGCCTCGGGGTTAGTTTGAAATCTTCTGCTCCTTCAAATAACCCTCGGTAGCATCAAGAGCCAAACTTCCCTCGGAAGGCTTTGAATCAGGCTCCCACCGCCTGCAAACAAAACAAAAAATAAGAAAAGAAAAACAAGCAGATGTCGATATTTTTTAAAGAAAAAAAGGGGGTCATCATCAAGATGCATCCCCTCCTTGCCTTCTGAGCTGCGCTTGAGCCCGAAGGCACAACAGTCACATGAAAATCCTGTTCTTGAAGAGGCGCCCATCATGTGGAGCGAATGCAAAAATAGAAAACCCGGAGAGGGGGCTGGCCGGTGGGGGCTGAGATGAAACTCTCAAATGTTTTAGTTTACTCATCTTAAGGGAATGGATCTAGGATCTAGGGCCCTTAATGCATGATTACTCAGCGGCTGGACAGCTCATAAGTATTGATCGTTCAATTGAGCCCTGGTGGTTAGATCGTCCTCTCTCTTTAGGGGCCCTGTGCCAATCATGACATCCTATTTAACTATCATAAAGAAGAAAAAAACTTGATCTTTAGTTGCAAATATACACCAATTAGGCATAACATTATGACCACCTTTCTAATATTGTGTAGGTCTCCCTTGTGCCTCCAAAACAGTTGTGACTCATCAGAGAATGGATCAGTTCTGAGGGTTTCCTGTGGTGTCTGGTAACAGAATGTTGTTATGGGGGCCTTTGGGTCCTATGGATTGAGGGGAGGGGCCTGTGTCAGTCTGCATCCTGCTGGGGATGGCTGCTTCCATCAAGGAGTGTCATTGCTATGGGGTGGGGGTGTCTGGTCTGGTCTAGGTGGGTGCTACATGTCTAAGTAACATCC
>JASGAT010396545.1:0-23951 GCA_030220025.1 Chelon auratus
CACCCCATAGCAATGACACTCCTTGATGGCAGCAGCCATCCCCAGCAGGATGCAGCCTGACACAGACACACACACAACAACACTTTAGGAACAACTAAAAAAAACATGAAGAACAGCACAAGGTGTTGACCTGGCCTCCAAATTCACTAGATCCCAAACGGATCTGTGGGATGATCCACAGAGGCCCCTCCCCTCAAAGCCCCCCCACTAATAACATCCTGTTGCCAGACACCACAGGACACCCTCAGAAGGCCCATGTCCATTCTCTGATGAGTAACAACAAGGGAGACCTGCAAAACATTAGGAAGGTGGTCATAATGTTATGCCTGATCGGTGTGTGTAATATTAGAATGAACAACTGAGTTACGTCGCTGTCCCAAAACCCCAGACTGATTTTGTAGAGTTTTATTTAATTTGGGAAACACCTCACGGTCATCACTCAACATCATTTTACAGGTTGAGGGGTTATTGTGAAAATGTGCTCAAAGCTTGACTTAAATACTGCCCTGGTCACTGTGCTAACTGCTATTCTTAGCTACACTAGGGATGGCTTTAGTGTGGTCATCTGTTGGTTTGGCAGGTTTTCTACGGTTACCTTAGCACTCTAGCATCCCGACGTGTAAATATAACTGGCACTGAAGACAAACAGTGGCGTGTTGAGACTGTGCTTGTATTTCTCACCTTTTGGACACAGACTAAGTTCTGCGCGCTGCATTAACCGAGCTGTCCGGCATCTACCTATAACCTGCGTGTGAGGCGTTTAGGGAACATACAGGAAATAAGTCGGGTCGCACTCTGTCCTGCTAAACCACTGGAGGCTCACCGTGCACGTTGGTTACACTCTGCACCGCTCACCGTCACGAGTACATTCTCAGCCCCTGGCAGTATTTGTTTAATGTAGGCTACTTGTTGTAAAGTTTGGACGCACCTTCTCATTATCTGACATTTAGCTGAAATCCATTCCAGCCGACCCCCCAATGAAGCCGATAACGAATGTGCAAAACTTTAAATCAAAGCAAAAGTTGACCACTTTGAAGAATTTACGAGATAGAACATATTCTGGTTTGTTTAACGCTTTTTATGTTTACTACATAATTCCATGCGTGTTCCTGTGATTTCACCAATTTGATGTCTTCATTATTAATCTACAACCTCATACACCATGACTTTGCCCATGAAGATACTATCTAATGATTGGAAACTCTAATAACTTCTATTCAAAAGTTACTAAAAGAGTTCATCCTCTGCTCCTGCTCCTTGGTACTTTACGCACAAACCCTCTGCGGCGGCGCTCATGCCACGTCAAAGCTTCACTTTCACCGGAAGCTGGCAACGACGAAGCGCATCGTGTTCCTCGGAGCACACTGTGCACGCAGCACAAGCCTGGCCCGGGACCAGGCGTTATGAAATCCATCAGTTGCCGGTTCAGTGTGAGAGCGTTCTGTCGGGCCAGGTTTTAAACACGCCGTCGTGGCAGGCGAGGCGCTGCTTCCTTTTTTAGCTCGAGACTGAGACGGGGTCAGCTCCGAGATGTGGTTGCTGGCAGCCGAGGAGCGTCCAGGCATGTAAATCATTGTAAGATCAGAGCGGGAAAATGCACACACACACACACAAACACACACAGAGTCACAGTACACTGGATCTGACTGTGATCTGTGCATGTTTGCCGCTATATACAATCACACACTGTCAACTCTGTGAAAGAAAAACAACCAAACAGCAGATGCATGTGACCCCTGATTCCTTTCACTTTTTATCTCCTTATCCCACATCTATCAACATTTCCTCTCATGTGCATCTTTCAATTATCCTACAAATCCTCTATACATCCCAAAATATATTAATTTGTATACTTTTTATTGCTTTTTTTATTTATTTTTTTTTTAAATCCAGTTAATTATTTGGGTCATATTTCATGCCACACTGGAGACCGACCCACCAGAGCGTCACAGGAAGTCATTCCTTCCTACAACTATTAAGTTNCCCTTTTTGTTAACACTAGGTGCAGCATTTACCACTTACCACTGTAACTTACTCTTTAGTAGGGATGGACACTTCTCTCTGATAACAAGTAAAAACTAACCACCATCAGGCTCTGATCTTGGTGTTTTATATTTTATATTTAATGTTTTCTAAAAGTGTATTTTATTGTATTTGCTGTTGACTGTATTTTCCTCTTTATGCACAAGAGGCACAGCGGCACAGTGGCGTGGTGGTTAGCACTGATGCCTCACAGCAAGAAGGTTTGAATCCATGGGCCGTCTGGTTCCTTTCTGTGTGGAGTTTGCATGTTCTCCCTGTGTCTGCGTGGGTTCTCTCCAGGTTCTCCAGCTTCCTCCCACCGTCCAAAGACATGCTGGTTAGGTTCATTGGTGATTCTAAATTGGCTACCTCTCGTCCAATGACAGCTGGGATAGGCTCCAGCCGTCCCGTGACCCTCCAGAGGACAAGCGGTTACAGAAGATGAATTAATTAATAGTCTTATCTTAAAAGCCAATAATGAAGAATTTTACTGTCAGTGCTGCTACACCTACAACTAGTGTGTTTTATGACTGAGGGAGCAATGGTTGCTAACACACAGACTGCTCATGTTTGCTTGATTTTTGCTGGCGTTCCTGCACTGTGGGATGCAGCTTTTAGAAAACCAACAGCCACTTTGATGTTTTTGAGAATAATATTCACATGTTGGTAATTTCCGGTGTCAACACGGCATGCACAATCATGTCACTGTAGGCTGTTAACTCGCTAGCTGGACGAGTGCATGCATGCTTTTGTAGGCCTATTCGCACTGGACTAGTTTTACCTGGAACCTCTAGTAGTTTGTAATAGTTGCAGAGGTCGTCTGTGATCTTAATCCCATGCGAATCGGCCGTAATTTGTAAAGTAAAAATTACACCACAAATTACCAACCCTGTTTCTCATAACACAGAGGTCCTGTGATAAAACTAATCCAGTGTGAATCGGCGTGAAGCATTATGAAGGATGTGCTGTAAATTAAAGTTTGGACACATGTTAGGTGCAAAGTGGAGATGTGGCCCATCCATTCACCCATTTAGAACAGGTGAAATTATTAAATCAAGCATTAATGTGTTCATCTGCAAAGGTGGGGCTCATTTAAATACTGAGCCCCACCAGGGCCCAACGCCAGGTCGTTCGTAATTTCTCTTCTGGGATCAATAGCCTCATCCCATCGTGTTTTATTTTTAAAAATATACTATTTCGTTTTGTCTTCTGTTTCTGGTTTTGAAAAGTCAGAAACAGAAACTGGGAGTTGGTTTAGTGAATGCTCAGTCCGTTCTATGCAAAGCAAAGGTATGTTTAGAGTCACATGACTTCTTGTGAGCACTACTCTTACATAAACATCGCTCGTAGTTTGACCCACATTTCCTTTGTGCTAATAAGAAATAATACTGTTGTATTAGTCCCATACCATGCTATGTGAACAACCAGTGACCCTGCACGCTGACATGATTCTGATCTTTTCGTCTTTTCATCTCAAGCCCTCGTAAGAGTAGACGGCGGAGTCGCCCACCCACTTCACAGAACCATGTTCCCCGCTCGAGTTATGAAACTGAGAAGTGGGTGATCCTGTCGTCAGAGCGTTTTCTTTAAGATTACATAATGTCACTATAAGTTGTCACAAGTCGTTAACCTCACGGCTCCCCGGCTCCTAGGAGCGCTTGGCTCTGTTTTACTGCGTGTCATAACAGCGTCGCTGAGTTTCCTGCACACGCTGCCCATGTGCACAGAGGAGGAGGATGAGGCTCTGGGCTGAAACGCTGGATCTGAGAAAAATCATTTAACGATCATTGGAATGTGTCTGTTAATCGATTTAATCCCGATCAAACGCATGGTCGTCAACGAATGAACCAAACTCCACACAGAAAGGCCCCCATTGCTATGGGGTGGGGGTGTCTGGTCTGGTCTAGGTGGGTGCTACGTGTCTAAGTAACATCCACACCAATGAATGCCAGGTCCAGAAGTTTCCCAGCAGAACACTGAACTGTCACAAGATGGTTGATGTTATTCACTTCTCCTGTCAGTGGTTTTAATGTTGTGGCTGATCGGTGTAAATAGTGTGAAAACTATTTATTAATAGCCTTACATCTCTGCTTTACCCTGAGAGTAAATCCACACCATCTAATCTGTAAAGCATCTACGAGGGATTTGAAGCTTTTTAAAACACTTAGCCGTCCTTCGGTATCATAGCTGCCTCTGTGGACTACTCTTTTTTTTTTCTTTAAGCTTTTTTTAGGCCGCGTCCTGCTGCGGTGGATGATGCATTTCTAATTCTAGCCCATGCTTGAATATTCAATAAACTTAACCCTCTCCACTGTAAACACACCCCCTCCGACGAGCCCCCAAATTTGGCTGAGCCGTGTATGAGAGGACGCAGGCTGGTATGTGTTGTGTATACAGCGTCGGCCGTACGCTTTTCCTGTGTGTGTGTGTGTGTGTGTGTGTGTGTGTGGGTGTGTATAGAGAGGATATGTTACAGTTACAGTATCTGAGCTGATCTCTTTTTCCTCTTGCAGGCGACTGGGAGTGCTACCCACATGACCCCACCGTGTGGCACGTAAGTCACTGCTTTTTATGTCTTTAAGTTTTTCTTTCTATATTCAACAACCTTGGAGCAGTCCAGGCTTTATAGTTGAATACGATACGAAAAAGAATGTATAACTACCATGGATCTCTTCTCATTGTCTCTCTGCTATTATATTTAAGTGCTAGCTATCCAAATGTGTTTTTTTATTATTATTATTTATTCCAGTGAATAAATTAATGGAACAAACGCTTCTTGTTTAGCACGTCTTGGTGTCGGATGCCTCGGCAGAAACAGGCTTTAACACGTCTAGTGTTCATTTGCTGACGTGTTTTATCCAAACTATCGATTATTAGCAAATGTTCTTCTTGGAAAATTGCAGAAAATGGTTGTGACCGTAATGATATTGTTATTAGAGGAGGGGAACGCTGTTTGAAATGATGCATGAAGCTGCTTCTCATCCACACATCAGGTCTGGACTGATCTGATTGATGCTTGGATCTTTTTATCAGTAGTGTTGCCAGAAGACAAATGGTGGTAAACTTTAAAACAGTTCTGAACAATCTGTTCACAGGAAACATTACGTTACGTGTTTTCCCTGTCTTTGCTGCCGTTTAATTTCTATATATGTCAACAAAACAAAACCCTCTGGATTATTCAGATTTCATCGCTGTTTGCAAGTCTCCCTTACTAACAACACTAAATGGTATTTAATAGATGCTCAGTATCAACAGTATATTAAAATATACCATCTGAATCTCAATCAGAATGTAATGTAATATAAATATGAATAAAAATATAAATATGACTGTGGAATACAACAAACAGATATGGAATATACAGTTATATATGTACAGTAGATGTACAGCATAGACTGTATATAAATATGGACAATGCGTCACCACTTCCTCTCATTGGCCAAACAGATGCTATTTTACCGGAGATACGTGCGACGCCATCTTGTGCCTTTAGAGCCAGAGTCTGATCAGTACGGTCTGAGAGTGGAGCCACGTGGAGCCGCGATATTGATGCCCCGCCCACACTTCCTCCAGACTCACCTGTGTTTTTGTTTAAATTGAAACTACACTCTGTTCTACCTCCACCAGTTACAAGGAAATGTTGGATTATACACTGCACTTATTTTTAATTTTTTATTCTTACAACTCTCACGGACCCACAGACCGCTTTACTGAGCGGTTGGCACGGCAACTGGTAGTCGCATCCTGTTTCTAAAACAAAACTTATCCAAATCATTCTCACCCGAAGATGCATCAGTATTATATTAACTACCTAAAATGACAGAAACCATCCTTATTTCTAGTGTTTTAGTTTGACCCAAGTCCCGTTCACTAACATGGAGGGGGTGGAGCTTATGACCTATACTGCAGCCAGACACCAGGGGGAGCTCTACTTGCTTTAGCTTCACTTTTGAGGAGCAGTTCCGTCATCCATTTTCATACTGTCTAAGATGTGCCTTCTTTGCATATACGTGTCTCCTGAGTTTCACGTTGCTCACCTTCTGCCCCCATCCCGTCTTCTGCTGCAGCATCCCGTAACCTGGCAACCGTCCAAGGAGGGAGACCACCTGATCGGACGAATCACGCTCAGTAAGAGGAGCGCCACCATGCCCAAAGAAGCAGGAGCGTTGCTGGGGTTAAAGGTCAGAGGTCACAAGCAAAAGATTTTTATCTATTAATGATTCAGTCGGTGACGTCCACACGTCGTACGACAGCTCGCCTCGTTCTCTTGTCTGCTTGTGTTCAGGTGGTGGGAGGCAGAGTAACGGAGTCAGGGAGATTAGGTGCCTTCATCACCAAGGTCAAGAAGGGAAGCCTGGCTGACGTGGTGGGACACCTCAGAGCAGGTACAGACTAAACCGTCACAGCAGGTCCTCAACAATACTGGAGAATGCATCAAAAGACATATTTTCATCATTGAGGGACAGATTTGTTTCATGTTAGGTCTGAAAATAACAAACACTATAGTTTTATATTTTGATTTTGATTATCTAAATATTACCCTGTTTTTACAGTGGTGGGATTTAAAATACACAGATATGACATTAATATCATGCCATAATCTGAAACTACAAAAATACGACATGATAAGTTGAAACCCAGTGTTTAAATGTTTAAAATGCAAATAAATATCAAAAAAGTCTCTTTTTAAATCTCTGCAAGTTATATTTTATGCAGAGCTGTTTTCAGATCGTCATCTTCAAAGTTTCAAACCTGGAAAGTTTAACTTGTACAGATTTGAAACTGTTGAGAAGCGCTGCAGTCATGAAGAAGAAAACCCTTTCTGTCAACCTGCTGATCCCCTCCATCAGGGGTGTCAAACATACGGTTCCGGGCCAAAACTGGCCCCCCAGAGCAGTGTTTCCTGGGGTCTCATTTACTCCCTCATGGTCTCATAACGAATCGGAAATATTTTTGCATGTCTCAAAAAACGTTGTGCTTGCATTCTTTTTCCTACTGCTTCCAAAACCATCCCTCCCTCTATTACGTTCCCAAAGCCTGAATCCCGATGTTTGTGCTCTTGATTTTTTAGACCATGGAGATTTACAGTTATTTTAAGAGAGTTGATCAAAACCCGGAGGGAACAAGTTTTGGCGCAAAATCCAATGTCCGCTTATTGCGGTAATTTATAGACGGACGGATACAAAACGCATGATCTTAATTTATGTCTAGATATTTCATATAATGTATGAACTGTTTTTAACAGCTGTTAGAACATCATAATTAGGGTAAACAAAAAAAAAACAAAAACGCCATGGTCTCGTGAAATTTGGTGGGAAACACTGCAGAGGGTCTGCAAAATGCAAATTGATGCACTTTTTCTGCAAAAAGAGAATTACATAGAAGACTTCAACTGTAAGGTTTAATAAAAATAACTGCTCTATATCCATCAATGTGTAGAAATTGCACCTATATTTCTAAAGACATTTCGGGTCATTTGTAAAAGCAAACATTTTCATAATGTGCGTGTCCTTCTTTGCACTAAATTTCCCCATGTGCGATCAATAAAGGAATAATAATTAATTAAAACAAAGGGGAAAGTGGTCATTATTTATAGGTTATTATGCAATTATGTTACCGCCAGCTTGAGATCAAATTAGGCCGTATGTGGCCCCTGCTCTACATGCCTGAATATAAAAATGTGCTTTGCAGCTCGTGTAAAAATGAAGCATGTACTCTACGTGGTTGACTGATTTCAGGTGATGAGGTCTTGCAGTGGAACGGGAAGCTGTTGCCGGGGGCGACTATGAAGGAAGTTTACAACATCATCCTGGAGTCTCAAGCGGAGCCTCAAGTGGAGCTGGTGGTATCCAGGCCTATTGGGTAAGTCAGGAATGAAACACATCCAGTACACTGTCAGCGCCGTGAATGCAACCCTTCAGCCTCAGTGATCAGCCACTAATAAATAACACTGTGCGTTGCATTAACTAGTCGCTAGCCGAGTGAGGCTCTGACTCAGAGTTGGCCGACCTCAGACTGGGGCGTGTATTTGTATTCTGACCGGGACCGATGCTGCTGCTGCATTGGAAATATTAAAAACAGCCAGTCATTACGCTCGGCTGGGCTCTGCCAACTTCTGGAATGGGACGTTTCCATTTTGTCTCATGTGTCCCCTTTAAAAAAGCACTTGCGTTTATTTGTGGGACGGTAAAAGGTGAATTATTATCGAGCAAATAAAATCGGCTGTGCGGTCCGTAAAAGGCAGGAAGTGGCTGCATCCAATGTGTTTGGTTGACGCCTTGTAAAAACTCAACTGAGTCGGTGACGAGAATATTCGTGTGGGGAGGATAAAGAAGAGGGATTGTTACAGGAAGTGACCTACCTAGTTATAAATGTGTTTATATAGGTGTCTATAATGCTCTCTAAAACAACACTAGTCTATAAAGGAACATTTAGCATCCTAATTTAGGTTGTATTGAATGATGAATGTGTGAAATACTACTTTTCTTTCACAAGTGGCATTAATTTGATCCAGTAGATGCTCTATATTCATCTGTAGAGAGATTTTCTGTTTCAGATTTCACTCAGACAGCCTCATAAATCCACTCACGAGCGTCTCTCATGTTTAATTTGGTCTCAACTCGTCATTTTTTACGACACATCATTTATTTAAATAACTCTCAAACGGCGCTGACAATTTGTTGAGGCGGATTTGGCCGATGGAAGTGGATCTAAATGACGGCAGAGAGGAGTTTATTTATTTGTGTCAGGTCTGAAGGAGGAACACGGCCTGATAAACGACGCGCCTGCTGAACTCTGACCGGTTTACTTAAAAACAAATCCGTCAGTTCAGATTAATCTTTGCTTTCACAATGAATGGATGCTGGGACACATATTCTACATATCCTGTTGTATTTTAAAACCAGGACTTTATTTTACATGTCAGTATTTTGTAATTAATACCTTAATAATACAAAAGGAAGTTTCCCTAAATTAAGCTAATGTAAATATTGGTTGATTAGTCTCTATATGTGATGAATTAGTTGGATCCTGTTAGCCAGACTTAATATTTTCAGGTCCTGGAAGCTGGAAGTTATTTCTTTTTCGCAGCTAACCATTTCTTAATCTTTATTTTATTTATTTAATTAATAGCATTTTTATTTTTATTTTAAGTAACACGTATTGCAGACCCATTAAATAGAGTTTTTCCTTTTTCAAATATTCTAGTAAATGTCTTTTTTAAAATGAACTTTGTACAGTTTTTGCCTCAAAAGTTGTAAAACATGAAATTGGACATGAAAAACAATAAGTATATTATTTTTACTTAAAGATATTTAAGTCTGGGTCACCTCACATACAAGATGCAAGTTGTGTTAACCGTGAAATAGGTTGTTGTGAGGTGTGAAAACACTGTTAAAGTGAGTTTATATTCCACACATTTTATTGCAAACTGCTGTTCGCAGCTGTAAGACTCAACCTCATTTGCCTTTTGATGGAAAAAAAAGTTGAATGTATTAATTTCTCTCCAAACACTCACGAAGGGTGTATAGAAAATATCAGTAAGTAATCTTTTTAGGACCCTTTAATCCCGTCACGCTTCTGGAAACTCTTTTGGTTTTGCTCGTGCCATTTTGCATCCCTGAACGAACCGAACATATTCGTACTTAGCGAAGATGCCAATTGGTGCAAACACGGACGCCTAACTACGCTGTGACACCTCCAACTAAATTCAATTTTTAAGTTCGCCTGAAGGGATGCACAATGGCCGCCGGGAAACATCCATTGACGTAACAGCGCTTTTGCAAGCTTCTCAGCTGTCCGTGCAGCGGCTGGTAAAAGGCTGCGAGTCCCAAAAGTAAACTCTGGCACTGACAGTATCCCCTGTTACCTTAACTCTCAATCCTTTGGTTTAAAGGCTGGGACATTGGGATGCATCAAGCAAGCTATTTTTATTTTTATCATTTACATCTTTGGAATCTTTCATTTTGGAATGGGCACCCAGGCAAATCCCCGGTCCATGAAACACTTATCAGTTTAATATTTGGATTTAAAATGAAAAAGCTGAAGACACTTTCCCTCGAAGACTGAATTTAAATCTATTTCTTGTATGTTAAGTACACAGCTGGAGCTAGGAGGCTACTCCTTGTCGTTATGCTAAAAGTTAAGCTAACTCCAGCTGTGTGCTGAACACACAGATCTTTAAGGGGCGTACGTCTTCTCCTGTAACTGAAAAGCTTTAAGAACAATCCTGCCGCCTCAGTTTGTTGCCCCATGAGTGACTAAAGAATTTATTTCCTTTCTGTGGTTCACGCACGTCAGTTTTTAAAATTTAAAAATGACAAATTAAACTGATAAGTGTTAGCCAGATTACCATGCTTCCTTTACATAGCATCGAGCTGGTGCAGTGGATTCTAGTGTTTCCCATGGGTGGTGCTGCTGGTGGTGGTGGTGGTGGTGGACAAGAAAAGATGGTGGTGTGGACAGAACTGAGCTATTGTTTTTTTTGTTTTTTTATCCATTATTGCTTCAAATCTTGATTGGGCCAACGCGAACGTCTGAATGGGAAACGCTTGCAGTCACTAGAAGAGCTCGGCTCTGCTCACATCTTCTCTTTGCTTCTCCATGTTTTTTTTTGTTTTTTTTTAACCACGTGATTCTGAACATCCAAAAAAAAAAAAAAACTTTGGTTACAGCGCTACTTTTTCCCTGTTTGATACAACCACCACATCGATATGCATGTATGCCTGTGTGTCAGTTTTACTTTGAACATTGTTTAATGCAACTTAGATGCCAGTGTGAGACTGACTGACGTGTCTTTGCTGTTTCTCTTTCAGTGATATCCCAAGAATCCCCGACACGTCCCACCCTCCATTAGAATCTAGTAGGTATCTCCTCCGAGATGTTAGAGACCTCTATGTCTATATCTATGTCTAGATGTTTGGCTGCTATGACTATATATCAGTCTTATGATTCACTCATACTACCTACAATACAACCATGGCTGTTAGTTCAATGATCTATACATCAAGTGTTAAGATATGTATTTTTTTGTGACTCTTGTCTCTGACTCTGACAGGGAGCTGTCATTTATTTCCTTCTTGAGGTTTCTCTTATATTTTCTTCTTCTTCGTCTTCGTAGCAGGTTCCAGTTCTTTTGAATCCCAGAAGATGGAGAGACCGTCCTTAAATGTCCTATCTCCCTCCAGTCCCGGGATGCTCCAAGATGCTCCACAGTTAATGCCAGGGCAACTCTCAGTGAGTGTGTGCATGTTGACCTTGTTGGGTCTCTTTTGACTTGTTGAAATAAGTACATCACCACCAGATTTGTTTCCGTCTGCCTCCCACTCAGGTGAAGCTGTGCTACGACAAAGTGGGTCACCAGCTGATAGTCAACGTGCTGCAGGCTGTGGAGCTACCTCTTCGGCCTGACGGGCGGCCCAGGAGTCCTTACATCAAAATGTACTTCCTTCCTGATCGCAGGTACGCCTGACAGCCCCTTCACAGGGAGTCCCCCTGATAAAAATAGCGGAATTGTGTTTGCACAATGCGTCACAAATCTGCCTATGTCATACTTGCTGCCATTTGTTTAGTTGATCAAAGGATTTGCCCAAAGAGTTTAGTTAGAACCAGGATCTAGTGTCCATTACAGGAAGTCCAAGTTAAAGTAGCTCCACATGTAACCCTAAAAGGGATAAGTGAATCCAGCCCAGTAAATGTAGAAGAATGTGGCACAAGCAGGTTTGTTATTTAGCAGTTAGAAAGCTCGGGTCGGCTTCTTCTGTGGTACCCCGAAAAAGGAAACGTAACTACCAGAGTGTCTGTATCGTTGAACGCAGTGACAAGAGCAAACGAAGGACAAAAACCGTGAAGAAGACCTGTGAGCCCAAGTGGAACCAGACGTTCGTCTACACTCACGTCCATCGCAGGGATTTTCGGAACCACATGCTGGAGCTGACCGTGTGGGACCAGCCCAGGTCACCGGAGGAGGATAGCACCTTTATGGGAGAGGTACCAAACACACAAAAACAATCAGTTTCTGGCTGTAAGTCAGCACTTACACTTTGTTCTGGACAGAGTGAGACTGGATCACAGTGGTCACCTCTGTGTTTAATCATCACTTTTCACATGCACGATGTAGTAGTGAACAAAATGTGTTTGTTGTTTTAGTTGTGTGTAACATTACATTTCATGGTGTGCATGCAGCTCCTCTGCAAGACTCTGACATAAAGATTGCCACACAAGAACCTGTCCTGGCCATACTTCAGTGATGAAGTCCCATCACACATGGGATGGCTCCTTCCAGCCTGTAAAATGAAATGCTGACCAGGAGGAAGTTATGCCATTGTTCAAAGGCAGTCTAGCCAACTATCGAAGTAGTTCTGCCTTCAGTTTCATCAACCTCTCTCTCAGTGTGCACAGGGAACAGTTCAAAAAGACAATTGTGATTTGAATCATCAGTGTTTAGGTGTCAACCCTAATTCTAAATCCCAGAGCATAAATCCCTAGCTGCCCAGCACCAAACCGCTCTACATGAACAACATGCAGATACCTTTCTTAGGAGCCAGAGGAGATGTAATGAAAGCCAAAAAGAGAGGGAATTAGATTTGTCACTGCGGCGCAATCTTGAATAATTTGCTCTTTGTTGATGAATTTACTTAAAGTGCTTTCACACCTAGGTTGCTGATCGGGAGTCGTGAGCGTTTCCCCTCTTCGGTTGTTTGGGATTTGTTTGGGATGGTGTGAACGCAGAAACCACGCTCCTTTATCGGAACACATGAACCCAGCCGACCCCGGTTAGAGAGGGCAGTCTCAGCCTGGTTGCAGTTGCTCCCCGGAGCTGTTCGTTTGCACCATATTTAACTAAGTTGCTTACCCGGTGTGTATTTGGAAAAGGGTGCACTCGATAGAAGTGTCTGGCAGCACACAGCAAAGTTATGACCGATTACAAAACTGTTTGCAAGAACTTGTGTTGAGGGCATGTCAGATTTTAGTCTTGGTTGCCTTGTCTTGATTCCACTGTGAACACAAACCGAGGCAAGTTTAAATGCATCATTTAAACAATATTTACTTCATCTCTGCCTGAATATTTAACACTGAATGCCACAGAGCAGATGTTTGAGCAGCTTTCCTCGTGCTTATGTATTTCCACATGCAGCGTCTACTGTCAGTCAGATCAGTGAACAGCTGCAAAGTCTTTATTTACCGCACGGATTGTGACTTGAACAGATCCTGATAGAGCTGGAGACGGCCTTACTGGACGACAAACCTCACTGGTATCCACTCCAAACCCATGATGTCTCATCCATACCGCTGCCCCGACCGTCCCCCTACCTGCCCCGACGACACGTAGACGCCCCCGGCAAGAAGCTCCAGCGTAAGTCTTCATGTTTATTTATATACGAGCTCCTGTCCCCTGTTTGTGAGCGTGCATTCATCACTGTAAAAGAAATAATGGTTTACTATCAATGAGCAAAGTATAACACATGAACGTCAGTGTCTATGTCTCTTTTCACTACCCTTCCCTAATACTGTATTTGCACATGGATGCGTGCATGTGTGTATATATATGTACGTGGTGTATATACACATTTTTGTGTGTCTGTGTGTGACTATGACTGTTTAGGTTCTCAGCGTGTAACAGAGCCTGAGTTTGATGAGGGTACAGCAGTAGTATCTAAAGGTGGGTGGGGACCGTTTCCTAGCTTTACATGCGGTGTTTCCCTGAGCTTGTGTTTTTTTATTTTTTATTTGTGATGCTGCATTGGGGGTGCCAGCCAAAGTCTGGTACCTCCTCACCTCAGTAGTTTTGCACCTGGTTGCACCCAATGTGTCATCGGTTCACAGAAACTAAAGAAAACTAGAGGTGTATCATAAAAATGAAAAGAAGAAATCAATTGAGACTAAATCACAATTAAATACTGGGCATAAAAACACAAATAACAATATACAGTACGTGACAGAACGAGCAGTCATCACAAATAAATCAGTGAATTGGAAACGCTGTCATGTTGTCGACAATGTGTTGACATGGGGCTGAACCAATCCGGACTCCATGCACCGGTCAGGCATGGTTCTGTTGTGGAGATGACTCGGATCTAAAAGCAACATTTTAAATTTCTTTTGGCAGCAGAGTTATTGTGTTTAACACTATGTCGAAACCATAGACCGTATAAAGATGGACAGCAGAACTGCTCCTCAGAAGTGAAGCCAAAGCAAGTAGAGCTCCATATTTATATACAGTCTATGGTCGAAATACGGAGCTTCTTGTGTGTTTCGTCTGTGTGTATTTGTGGGACATTGCATACTGTGTCTGAGCGTTAGTCTGTGTATGTTAAGGTCAGGCTGGTATATGGATTTGACCAAAAAAATTCAAGAAGAAACGTGATATGTTAAACATAAGTATCACCGTCTATGAGCCATATATCAGTCAAACCCTTCCTATCGTCTTCGTGTTTGTTGGTTATGGGTAGTTCAGTTAAAAATTGAGAAATGCACAACATTATTTTGACCAACTGTTTGCTTGATTTCCGTGCATGGCTGGAATAAAAGAAAAACCCTGGTTTCACTTTCCAAAGTAAAAAAAAGCCAACTTGAGCTTTGAGAAGCTTTTCTTTTGGCAATGAAGCTGACTATGGGGCCACTACAAAGCCTGACACAGTCACACAGATCCCTTCAAGGCTGATCAATCTTTCCATTTCTGTTTTTATCTTCAGACCAAAGCAGTACCTTTTACCACAATTTAAAAATACATAACACTGCCAACTGCAAATCTATTATTAGTGTAATCCCTCAATAGTTTATAGCCAAGACACAAATTCTCTCCGTGCAACGCAAGATGTTCAGTGTTATCAGGTTCAAGTTAGCGTGCACGCTATTTTGAGTAAATTCTTCAGTGTACTAGACTCAATGTGAGGTAACAGGCTGCTAAAATTATTTTAAACATACATGGTGTAACTTAGCAGGGTATTAACATGACTTTAAATTTACAAGTTGTTAGATAGCAGTGTGTTAGCATGATGTTAAACTTATGTTTGAGGTAGAAGGTTACTAGCATGACTTTAAATGTACTCTGTTTGGTAGCGTGATGAGTGTTAGCGTGTTGTTAAATTTTTATGTTGTGAATTACCAGGGTATTAGCATAATTTACACGTTGTGAGATGGCAGGGTACTAGCATGACTATAAACTTACAGGTTGTTAGGGAACATGGTGTTAGCATGATGTTGAACCTATGCAGGTAGCAAGGTGTTAGCATGACTTCTGTTTACATGTTTACAGGCAACAGTGTTAGCAGTGGCTTTAAACATACATGTTGTGAGGTTGCAGAGTGTTAGCATGACTTCCGTTTATGTTGACAGGCAACAGTGTTAGCTTCAAACTTCCATGTGGGCTTGCAGGATATTAGCAGGATGTTAAACGTATGCAAGCTAGTTGGTTACTAGCATGACATCAAATTTACATGTTGTGGGGTTGCAGGATATTAGCAGGATGTTAAACTTAGATTTTGTAAAGTAGCAGGGAGCAGTGTGTTAGTTAGGTTCTAGCGTGACTTCAAACTTACATGCTGTAAGGTAGCAGGGTGCTAGCATGGCTTCTGCTGATATGTTGTTAGGTAACAGTGTTAGCATGACTTTAAATGTATAGGTTATGGGTTTGCAGGGTAGGCCTATTAGCATGATGTTTTAAAACTTTGATGTTGTGAGGTAGCAGTGTGTTAGCATTACTTCAAACATGTGTTGTGGGGTTCCAGGTTAAGCACGATGTTAAGCTTATCTAAGCAGGGTGTTAGCATTACTTCTGCTTACATGTTGATAGGTAGCATGACTTCAACCCAATATAATTTATCTTGACTGCAGCTAACGAAAGCTTTGCCTTAACTGTGGGGGTGATGGTACAGATTGAATATATTTCAGAAAAATACAATTTACTACTGCAGCTCTTCCCATGTTCTTACCCATGTCCCATTACTACAGAACTCTATTAGTCATAATCTACTTTCAAAAACCATTAGCAAATCTTTACTGCTTAATGTCTCACACATCTTTCCAGCTTGGTTAATGGTGGTTATTCTGTGTCATTACAGTTAAGGAACTTAAGGAAAGAGAGCTCTGGATTCATTGATCTATAAGGATCATAAGGATATTTTACTGCCACTTAACTCTATATACAGTAAGATCAAAGTGGTTTGGGCAAAGGTATAAGCAGCCTGCTTATAGAATATCACCTTAAATAGATCAATAAAGACATAGCATTTTACTGGCTAGTAATTTATACTCATAAAACCCAAACTTTTATCTGTATATTCTTTTACCCAGTTAATTATGTACATGTATGTTTTAACTGCCTTTTCCACCCTTCAGCCGACGGGCGTGGTAGGGAGCGGCAGCGGGAGCCCACATCCACCCTGGAGGTGCCTGAACAGCAGAGGACGCCCGCCCATCACATACGTTCCCGCTCGGTGTCCCCGCACCGAGAGGAGCAGGGGCGCACCCGGTCGCGGCCGCCCAACGTTCCCACTCAGAGGTGAGGGTGGAATAAGATAAAAAAGGTTTCATCCATGGTCATGATTTACTGCTTCAGTCTCCTTGCTCGCTTGTGTGACGTTGGTTTCTGTAAGGATTACAGTAACGGTTTGTGTTCGAAGGTGATGATTACTAATACAGGACTGATATAAGCCTGGTAAGAGGATGCTGGTCACTTGTAAGGGTGAGAGAAAAGCAACATTCAGCAGAGAGAGAGAAAGAAGAAAATGACAGAGTTTGTTGGAAGCCAGCAAACTGAGTCCATCCGCTAATGAAATGTCTGTCCGATGCAGAACACACAGTACTGCCAGCTCTGCTTTTACTGGCTCAGCCAAGTAAGCACCACTAAGAGTCTGCTGCAATATCGCCTGACCGCTAACCTCACATAGGTCTTTCTTGCTTTCTTTCTTTCTTTCTTTCTTTCTTACAGGAGTTTGGATGATGAGCTTCCTCACGCTCGTCGTTCCCGTTCTCCGACCCGCTACTATGACTCTGCCAGAGGTCGCCATCAGGGGGAAGAGTACGTGGATGACAGGTGCGTGTCCGTTTGTGTGCGCGTCACGTGTTATATAACCACATTAAATACCATCAGAGGTCCATAATGCTCTGAATGTTTGCTTCTTGAGGCTTTAGACTTTTGTGCAAGTCTGCATCTGCAGAAGTGTGTGACGTGTGACAGTATATCCAAACATTATTTTATCAAGCTTTGTTTTTACTTCATGTGAGGTTACGCAGTCTCCATGTTTTCTGTTTCTGTTTAGTATCTTGAGAAGTGTGTGGTGTTGTAGCTGTCGGTTGATTGTCATATTGATTAAAGTGACCTTAAGATGTGTTTAGACAAAAAGGCCATGGTAGAAAAAGAATCTGTGGCGTCTGTGTGTGTGTGTGTGTGTGTGTGTGTGTGTGTGTGTGTGTGTGTGTGTGTTTGTGTGTGTGTGTGGGTGTGTGTGTAGAGAGAAATCAGCAAAAGCTTCTCTTTCCTATTCACCCTCTTCTCCTTCTGCTCTTCTGGTTTTTTTGACTGTTGTTGATTTCCTCATGTGTCATCCATCCCCATGGTAACCACAGTGAGGTCATCATGATCCACCAATCAATGCGAGGCAAAAGTGCTGAGTGCCTGCACACCAGGTAAACTGCTGGCCAACACGTTGTTTACACTTTGGTTCAGGACTTAACCTCTGGGAGAGGCGTAGTTTAATGTGTGTTGTATTATTTTTTTTTTCTTTTTCTCTTATTTTAGCTCCTTAAAAAGTGTCTACCGCTGAAAATACTGTTTAAAAAAGGATAAAGGAGTAGGAAAATATCAGATGGAATGAAAATTAGGTATATTTTTTTCATTGTCAACAAATCCCACGAAACTTTTGACCTTCTCCGTGACTGGTCCGTGCATTTTTTGGTATTTTGCTAAGTTTTGGGAAGTTTGCTTTTATAACCAGAAACAAAAGCTGAAAGAATTAATGTTATTTCATTTTTATTTTTAAATCCAAAAACATAAAATAAAAAAAAAATACACCTTTCTTTTATTGTGCAGTCTAAAATAAAAAAGAGAAGCTTAATTTTCTTTCTTTGCAACAATTCAAAGACAAAAACGAAACAGGAAATACGTCTGGAATTTGTTGCAATCAACACGTGTACAGCACTCTCTCTCGTTACGACAGCCTGGGGCATCACCTTCAGGCTTCAGACAATCGCTCAGAGATAAATTCAGATGATGCACCTCATGTCATAAAGTCTAAAATAGTGCTTAAAAGTCACGCCCGTGCTCTGTTTTGACCTACAGAAAAGTTCTTCTTGTTTTTCACCTACAAAAACTTCCATTTTTATATGAATCAAATAATAGCTGTTTCCCTTTTTTCATATATTACAGAACAAAAGCTAAATTGTGCATGTTTTTTTTCTTTTTTAAATCAAAATAATATTTAAAAAAATAAAATCCTATTTTGTTTTTATTTTAGAGTCTAAAACCAAACCTGAAATATCAAAAAGTACACGGACCCTGACTCTCTAAGCCTCTCTGATGCATTCATTAATAATTTTGGTTCTGGTCATGGGATTTATTGACAGTAAGACACATCCAAAAATACATATATATATAAAAAAATCACTTCAAATGTAAGCACCATATCTATACTGTAAGTTAAAAACAAGGCCAATGAGCTGGTGGTTATTCAGTTGCACCACTGTCTCAAATCCACAAGAGGACACTACAGGACCACTCAGACTATGATGCTTTCCTGCAGCCAGGCCATCAGAACTGCTTAGGCTAGAATCAAGACAAAGTGTTCCCTCACTGGTTCCCTGCTTGTACAAATCAAGCCAATGATTATGCATCAATCCTGTCTTTCATTACCCTGTTTAAGATCATCAAGTTGTTTACCAGTATCACATGCACTGTAGTCACATCCACATGGGTCTCAGTTTGCCATATTAGCCAAAGAGGTAAGTTGCACTCTTGAGAATACATCTGTGTGTCTCATTAGATAAAAGTTCTCCTTGTGCAAACATAACCAATGGGACCATAATAATAAGCTGTTTGTCTGTCCATATACACGGATGTGTTTGCGAGAGCGTGGTTGCTTATAGAGATGAGAGCGAGCTTTCGATGCTTTCCTGCGCTGCAGCTACAAGCTTAGCCAGTGATTTTAGCAAGGGATGCACTTTTCTAGGAGCATGTAGATAGATGGCTGTATGTGAATGAAACTGACAGATGTTAAACATGACATGCCATAACTTGATTTAATGGTGAATATCTTAAAGTAAAATGTGATTAAAAGCTTCCAGTGGGCTAAACTGACCGTTACCACAAACTTTACTCAGGGTTCAGTTGTGCTGAATTTTGCGTATGTCATATAAAATCACTGGATAAGTCGCCACTTCTTTTACCCTGTAGTATTTTTCTGTCTGTTCTCCAAGCGCTCCCATACACTTGTTGTTTTTTTTCCCTCCTCTTTCGCCCATTCCTTCATTTCCTACTTGTGTCTGCTGCATGCATGCTATCGTCAGGAGATCTTCCAGGCACAATAACACATTGCCTCCTAAGATGCCGCTTTTGTTCTGCAGACAGGCAAACAGGTAAGTCTCCAGTCGTGGGTTCAGTATGCTTCAAATGAACAAAGTGCTTAAATCTGGAAGGATGTCTGTCACTTTTTATTCCTCGGTGCAGATGATATGTAGAAACACGGGGCTGTACCGGATAATGTGACAGTTCTGCTGGTTTTATTTACAAGAAATCATGTTTTGTTCATGAGCATAGAAAGAGAGATGAGTCTAAATGCTGCAAAGTCCATGAGCATGTCAACTCCCATTGCTTTGGGGAGGTATCTCATCAGCGGGATGAATCGGAAATAGAGTGAGTTTAGAAGAAAGAGAGAAGAACAGGATGTCAGAGTCGCTGAATTCAACAAAACTGACCCAGAACCTCCAATTTGCAAAAAGCACTCTTCCTCCACAACGTCATCTCTGGCTTCTGCCCGCTGTGACTGGAGCATAAAACAAATTTTAATCCTGAAGATTAGGTGTTTCTTGTCCAAATGCACACGGGGGCGTGACGATTAAACTTCTCCCTTGAACTTTTTGTGCACACGTTTGCACCTTCGACGTTTTGTCAAAGAACCAGAGACTAATGCAGTCATCTTTTTGGACTACTAATTCAACAGAAGAGCTTCATGGCCGTGCAAGCCGTGGCAGTAGTCCCAACTCTGAGTCACCTAAAACTGTCTATAAAGTAAAATAAGCAGAACTTTTACTTCTGGGAACAGGGACACTCAAAAATGATGTCTGGCTGCCGTCATGGTCGTCCTGTTGCTGCAACACATGCGCGCCTCCATCTCACTCAAAGGATCATGTGTGTTTGTACAAAAAGAGTCGTGCAAAGACTACTTTTGTACCAAAGTAGTCGTGCAAAGAGGAGGATGATGGTGCACATTTCCAAAGGAAGATGAAAGACTGCCAAAACAAATGCCAGAAGTTTCACACCTCAGTACATTTAACCAGTGGCTTCATCATGTAGGTGTGGTCAATGCTTCATTTGAAGAATACTGAAGCTTTTAGACATTTTCTGGTATCAGTGTGAACTTTTCTCAACTTACATACAAGCGTTTATTAGTCTGTTAGTATATGTTAGCATTAACTGCATACCCATAGTAAAAGGAGTCACGGAATGTTGTGCAGCCCCTTTTACGTGAGTGTTTTCCACAGCAGCAGGAGCTTCACGGATTTAGTTTATTCTTTAATTTCCAAATGCATGCTCTTTTCAGTTTCCTGCATGTCATAAGACAAAGCTCTGTCATGCATTTGAAAGCGGTCATGGCAACACGCCACTCCACCCCACACCGCGTTTTAATGTCCACTGATGAGGTGGCACTTAGGTAAGACGCCAAACACACACATATACCGATGGTTAAATATTTAGGTTTAAGCCGAACAGGTCGAGGGAGAGAAGTGCAGTTATTCCACCCTTGGCCGTGACAGTTACAAAACACATTTTCACTCCATCTCCATAACAACCTCAACAGCCAGCCAGTCAGCCTTGGTTTAGTTCTCAGACTAGCATCATGACTTTGGGAATCTTAACCTTTCTTTTTAAAATACTTGTTCTGTTTGTCCATTGTTTCTCTCTCTTTGTGATTGTTTCCTCCTCTTATTCCTGTCTCTCCTTCCTCTCCTCCCTTCTCTTCCTCCATTGGATGGCATGTTGTGGTGCTGTGGTGCATCTAGTGATCTGCAGCCTTCTCTGGACAGGGTTAGGAGTGCTAGTGCCAACTGTCTGACTCCAGACACTCATGCCCCCTCACCAGAGACTGAAAGGTACCAGCCTCTGTACCCAAACCCTTTCCTGTAGTCCTCCTGTAGTTTCCTGTCTTCAGCTTTCCATGGTCTTTGTAGTTCCTTCTCCTCTGAATGATCCTACACTATAGCGTAATTAAATGCCCCCCCCCCTTCACCCACACTTTTGTGCACCACTATAGTCTTCCTGCTGTTCCACCCAGCAACTCCTGTACATTGCTTCAACCCTCAAACTTTGTTTGAAGGTGCAGCGATCATTCACATTGGCACGTAGCATTCTTTGTACTTTTATTTATTAAATGTTAGAATTGTCTTAGAAACACTGTGCCAAAATTAAATTTGAGTATCAGAATACAGGTTTCTGCACAGCTTCTTGTTCAGTTGGTGTATCCAAAATAGGTTAAAGAAGGGCAACTTGGAGTTTTTTTGAGAAGACGTTTCGCCACTCATTCGAGTAGCTTCTTCAGTTCCAAGGGACTGGTGGGTTGTTGAGGTTAAAAAGGAACATCTGTGGGTGTAGCCCATCAGAAAACTGCTTGACTTGTTCCTATTTGACCTCAGCTTCCCCCCTGTCCCTTGGAACTGAAGCAGCTACTCATTGTCCAGTTGCCTTTCTTTAATGCTTCTTGGATATACTATGACCTGGGTGACTGAGAACCTTCCCACACATTCAGTTGGTGTAACTGACCTTCTGACGACAGAATCGGTGCACCTTTTGTATACCTCACCAAAACCCCCTACCTACTCTGGCTAAATACTACACTTTATCCTGCTTAGCCCCAAACAACCAGGCTTGGGTTGACTTGTCAAGTGCTCACTGGTCAGCGTCATTTCCTACTAATACCAGCATATCTATTCCCACCATCGTCAAGGTCTGATCACAAGTTTTTGGATTTCTTCTTGTCTGCCTTAAATTAAAACTCACGCTACGTTATATATGTGCATTGAAAGACGTGTGCATCGTTCATCTTCTGTGCTAGCTGTGAAGTGATAACGTTCATAGTGTGACCAGGTAGGTTTATTGTTGGTGTTTTGCTGCAGCAACAAAATTACACATGATTGAATTTTCATCTCAACAAGAAAACACTGTCCTTGAAAACATAAAAAGGGGGAAATTAGGAGCTAAGTGCAGTTTATGCTTCTGCAAGACTAAATGCCGTAACTCATTTCTACTCGTGTGCTCGTCAGTCTGACTCGCTCTGAAACAACTCCACCCAAACTCTAGTCGGTGCTGTGTCTTTTTTGCCAGTCGGGTTCATTTTTGTTTCCACTTCCTGCTTCACTTTCAACCATGCAACTGAAACTTTAGCCGGAAGTACAAATGCTTGTATCTCCGAACCTCCTCAGTTAAGCTTTCCTCAGTATGTTCCATCTTTATTGATCCAAAACAATCAATTACAAAATGGAGAAGCAGCCGGAAATACTAAAGCGGAAACAAGGTACTACCAAGTGGACCAATCACAGCTCTTTTGGTCTGCGTCGCGTAGTTACATTCATGAGGAGGTGCACGTCAGGCTACGGCGTTGGGGTCTGCTTAGGGTCTGGGCTGTCAAATTAATGCAGAAGCATAAACCACACAACTCCAAATTAAAGGCAATGGTGCTGCATGTCTGCTAACAAGTTAGCCATAAGAACTTTAAGAGGAAACAGTATTACTGACTTTGCAGTTTGTCCTGTTGCCCCCAAGCAGTCAAACTATACAAGTCGTCGTGGCAACCGCAGGAAGCAATTGACTATGCACACCTAGCAATGGAATAACATGGCTCTCTGACTGTGTAATGGCTTGCTGATTTGGTCATATGGGTGACGTATTTTGTATGTGTACACGTAGAAAAACTTTGTCCCATTCCCTGCCCCGAAGACGTCCGGCAAGTCCCAGGATTCTTATCCAACATGCCTCCCCAGAAGATGACAGGTACCCTCGTGGAGCCCCAGCTGCTTCCGCTTGGAGCTTGACTTGTGCCTCTAAATCTGATGCCACAACGACCCAAACCCTAAAGATTTTCTGTTGAGTTATTAACGCCAAAGCAGAATTTTAGGTATTTTTTTTTTGTATATTTTTTTCTATTTTTTCATTCTCAGAAAAAAACATTCCCAGTTGGGTCTTATTAGGTTCAGGCAGATGTCAAGCTCTTCCTCCTCATATTTGCACTAATCTCTTTGCTGAGTTTTGATGTTGATGTGAATAGCTGGGAGTGAATTTTCAGTTTAAACTCTTCCAAATCTCCCTATTCTGCTAACAGTGGAGCGAGTGGCTTTATCTTGTATCACAGAAAACAAATTCAGTTTAATGTTTGTTGTTTTTTGCAAGACAGTTTTGCATAGACATTTTGAGAAGTAGGCATATTCGCACCATTCAATATTTTCAAGATGAATGTATCATCGAGACTTGAACAGGTGGGAAACGATCAGCCTGGCTTAGTCCAAATTTCCTGTTTTTTTTTAAATATAGAAAGATATTATCTTTTAATTAATGAGTCTTATAGATGCTGATTGTGTTTGCCAGGCTATCTGTTTCCTCTCACTGCAAGGCTGTGCTAACATCTTGGCATAGCTAAGTGAAAACTGCTCTAAACTGAAATTAGAGAAGCTGCACTGTTTGTGCATTTGACCAGATACGAGATAAAACCACAAGCAATTCCTGG
>JASGAT010396549.1:12432-27508 GCA_030220025.1 Chelon auratus
AAAAAAAAAAAACAGAAAACCAGCAAAAGCGCAATAATCTTAAAAGTCTTTATTCATAAACTTGATGCAAGTTTACAAATTTCTGTACATGGTCAAAATTTCTGCAAATGTAAAATGTGAAATAAAACCAAAAACGAGCCAACGGAGCCAGACTCGAATCATCGGTTTGTTGGCGCCGGGAAAATGAAACGACAGTTGAGATAAATGAATCTTTTCAACACACGGTCCAGTTAGAGAAGCGTGAAAGTCCAACCACCACGGCACGATCATCAAAACCTGAATCATCTCTTAATATTTCCTATGAGCACAGTTTTGGCATTTTGGACGGGAGGCATCGACACGGGTGGGTAGCAGAGGTTTTTAGTTCAAACTAGTTGAAGCTTTACGGTGCAACTCTTCTGTGCCACTGGACAAACACAGGCCCGACGGAGGTGAGGACACTTCCTGATAGTGACACTTGATGACTCCTCCCTCCTCAGACATATTACATGACACCAGGATGTGGAGCAGTGTGCTGAGAAAACATTTTTTTTTCTTCCTGATTTGAAAATACTCCTGCCTGCAAAATGTTTTTATTTTACCTCCTCTCCAGACACATTGTTGCCAGTTGTGCAAACATTTTTGATCAGGCCAATTTAAACAACACAGAGGGCACGGACGAGCCACAGTCCTCACGCTGCTGCTTTCTTCTCGTAAACGTCTCCCTACTTCCGTCGCTTGGATTACTCGAAAAACATGTGACCCATTATTGTAAAGATCATTTAATTTTCTGTTTCTGACATTAGATCAGTGGGTGAGTAAGCCAAACATCAGTGTTACAGAGCACTCATTAACCCCTGAAGATCACCCATAACTCAACATGTACATGTACAGGTCCCCCCCCCTTATTTAGTTTTATTTGTTACCTGAGTTGCCATTGAAACACACTTTTGCAGACAGTGTTAACGAATAAACTGCAAAAGAGCCAACAGATTGATACAGTGTGTGTCCTGTAATACGGGGAGCCGCAGCACTCGTGGCGCACTGCAGTATATTGCATGGTCAAAGGTATACTGTACAGTTTCATACAGGTATTAGGGGTTCACTCTACAAATGCTCCTTCTCCAAATGCAACACGGAAACAGGTGTGTGCTATATTGTGGCGGCTAAGGAAGCCCTGCGAATGACGGAGGAGAGCGGGAGAGCGGCTGATGTAAAGTAACAGGACAGCACTTTTAAATGAGCAAGGGGGAAACCACTACAATCAATTTATATATTAGGAACATGTGACAAATTAGCTGTAATGATGGGCAGAAAGATGAAAGCTCAAACATCCAGACAAGCTTCATTTATTTCCTCGGTAAAGCCCGTCCCGGCAGCTCTTCTCAACAAAGAGACTGCATCCAACTATTTTTTTGCAACAGCGGTTGAGACGAGGCTCCTGTACAATATGCTGTTAACTTTGCACACAAAGGGCTTCATTGTCAGCGTCAAACCTGGCCATCAACCCCTAGAGCTATAGTCAATAGAAAGACCAATAGCACTTTCAGGGCCGTTAACAAAAATAAGGCAAAAAGAGCCCTTCAGCGGCAACTTTAGGCCAGTTACAACTTCCAAAATGTCATAAATCTCATCCTCAGGTGTCCTCTTTGAACGAAAAACAATATCCAAAAGTGTTTCAGATTCATTGGCCTTGGTTTCTTATTATTTGTTCAACGACAGCTGATCTTAGTTCAGCAACACTGCAGCATTTTTTGATTCGGCTTGGCCCAAAATCCTTCACACATTTCAAAAGGTAAGAGCTAAAAGATACCCAGCGGCAGGTAATCTCAGTTTTAAGATAAGCTTCCAAAACATTTACTTTGCTCATTTATTGTCTAAAATGCTGAAATAATAATAATAATAATAATAATAATAATAATAAATGCCAAATAGTATTTCTAAAACCATATTTGCATTTATGTACCTGTTAATTTACAAAAGGAAAAAAAAAAAAAGAGAGAAACAAAATTGCAGTCGATAAAAACAGGTGCAATGAGGTGCCGCTTCTTCTTTTAAAATTCCCATTTAAAAGAGGAGTTACTGACTGTGAAGCCCACTTTGTCAAAGCAGCTAAAGAAAAAGCAATTCCCCACCTTTAAAGGGAGAAAAGTTTTTTTTTTTTCCAAAAGACAAATGAGCATATTTAGAAAACAGAACAAGTGATACCCTCACGTGCTCCTCCTCCTCACTAAAGCACTGAGTGGAGAAGCAAAGTGAGACCAGAGTTAAGTCTTTCCCGGAGCGGAGCGAAGGAATACTTGTCAAATGAGCCAACGAGATGGTTTCCGCGAGAAAGATGATAAATTCCCAGTTAAGTCAGAGAGGGAAATATTCCAAAGAAAACAGGATGACCCAAAGACATGTTCTCAGTGCATAGTGGTAGTAGCTCCTTATCCGTCCTCTTTAGGTGGTGTGTACCAGCCTGGAAGAACAGAAACAGAAACTCATTTGTCTCGTCAGCTCCTACCACTGCGTGTTTACTGAGCCCCGACCATTCATGAACGTTTACTTACCGTTCTTTTCATGAATCTGCACCAGGGATTTGTACGACTGTTGTGCTCTGGCAAGATTGTACTGGTTCTGAAAGACAAAAGACACTCTGTTAATTAACTGAAGTAACTAAATGCCTTTTTCCTCGTACTAGAACTTGTTGTTTTGAGCACGTTTTGAGTCTGTTACCTTATTGGCTCCAAACTGCACCCTGGCTTTTCCTTTGACCAGAGTTGCATTTATCTGCATAATGACAGATTCTATGGAATAGGCACTGCTCCAGCCCTAAACACAAACATGGAAATTAAAGTGGGCTCCTCAGCTGTTAAAAGGAAAAGATCAAAATGACGCCACAGGATGTGTCAAATACCTGTTTTGTGAGAAGCTCCATGCACAAGGCTCCTCCTCCAAGAACGTAACTGAGATAAGAAATGACAGAATTGAGGTCGAGTATAACATATTATATATCAAAGCTGATCTGTGTGCTTGGTCCAGAAACTGTTCATTTGACTTTATGTATATTTGAAAGGGTTTAAATGTCTTTATTTGCCTGGTGGGAGAGAAAGAGGCAAAAGAAACATTCGGGAATGAAAGTAAGTTCAGGTAGGAATTATGAGGCAAACTTGTTCAGTGTGATTTTGGAAGCATGGCGCAAATGTATCACAGTGTTATAAAGATTTTAATTGACTACAAAAAAAATTTAAACATTGCTCAGCCTTATTAGACGATCACATTTTTAGCCAGCCATAAACTCATCCTGTCTAAAGCAAACAGAGTTAATACTTCACATATCTATTTTGAACTTTGCATGATGGGACAAATTCATGTTGTAAATCTCTCCCGACAAACACCAAAGTCCACCTTAAAAATTCTGCGCACTTCAACCGTGGACAAAGTAATTTGGGACATCACTACAAACTCACCCTCCGGAGAGCACAGGTGAAACAACCCGTACAAAAGGTGGGTCAAAGGGAAAATTATCCTGTCATATGGAGAGAGAGAGAAAGAAAGAAAGAAAGAAAAATAGTGAGTCTTGAGAAAGCTCAATACCTCCAAAAAAAACAAACAAGTGACAATAATATAAGCACACAACTCACTTTATAAGAGAAATTGAGCAGAATGTAATCCACTCCTTCCTTTTCTTTTAAGACCTGCAAGTCACTATGTAACGGACTATCAGGGTCTACCCTAGAACAAAGAAGAACAGGTCAAATCGAGCCGAACACGCAATATTTTAAAAACTGTAAAGTTTTAAAGCAACTCAACGAGAGAACTTACGTCCGTAACTTGACATGCCATTCATAGAGGCTGTCATTGACTAGTTCGACTGAATAAATACCTGCGAAATGAGTCACAAAACAACACAGATGATTTACTCTGCTCATGGGCCGTTGGAACAATAAAAGTCATTACTTTAGAGGAGGGTTTCATTGTAGTCACCTGTCTTGTAACTCTGTGACCTGTAGATCTCCCTGAGTTCCTTCATTAGGCGGTCTGAGGCTTGCACCGAGCCAGATACTGCACCCTGCAATATAAATGACAAAGGTGCATCACTCACACAGATGGTAAAGGCACCTGGACAAACAGGAAGCATACCAGAGGTTTCAAGTCTGACGTCTATTTAGGCTTGAAACAACAGTCCTTCCCAACACTTATCTGTGTTTTTCTGCTGACTAATACTGAGGCTGCCGGTGCTCAACTGGCAGGCTAAATGAAAATGTGCAGCGAAAAGCAGCTCTTCGACATCTCTGCTCGATTATCGCGCTCCAAGAAAAACATGTAGAGAACGAGCACTTACATTCAAGTGATCTTGTCTCTGGTTTTTACGGATTTTCTCCAAGATGGCCAAGTTTTCCTTTTCTATTCCGTCATCTTCTGACTTTTTTCCATCTACCGGCTCCTCTTCTTTCATGTCGTAGTGGTCCAGGTCTTGGTCCAGATCAATGTCCTGCTGCCACAGTGTATTAATTATGTTTAGAAAAAGGATGTACGTGAAATTGGACAAACAACCAAATTGCTAATACGAGTCTATAGAGATTTCAGTCATATATATGTATATATCGAGGCACCTCTCCCATTTCTTCCTCCTCTTCCTCTTCAGATGTCACCTCATCTGATGGCCCGTGCTGTAGTGGGATGAAACATTGTAAGTTGACAACCAGTTAAGTTTCTGAATCCAACCAAATGGCACCAATATTTATTCTTTTTACTGTGCCTACCTTGCGTTCTTGGGTAATCGGGCCAGCGGGTAGAGGTTGGTCAAGCATCTCTACATCTGGATGTTGTGGCAGGTTGTAAAGCCGACAGAGATCACAAATGAGGCGCTTCAGCTGCTGAAGAAGCTGTGAGGGGGGAAAAATGTCCAGTGAACAAACAAATACTAAACTCTATACCACTACTCACACTGAATGTCCATATTTAAAACCGCTGTGAAGTGAACTTCTGTTAACCCTATACTGTTTGTATATTTCAGCACTGAGGTCATAGGTTGTGTTGTTGCAAACTTACCAATGTGCTGCCTTTTCTCACATCCTCTAGGCGCTCCAACACTTCAGCCAGGCTAGGATCATCTGAGTCAACAAACCATATTGGCGGCGTTGACGGATAGGATTCCTGCAACAACAAGACACGGAAATTTAGCCGGTCATGCTTGTATGTTAACGGCTTTACTGTCAACGGGTTGTACTGTGACACATGATATAGTATGACACTGGTTTAGCAAAGCCAAGATATTTCTCAGAGATGCAAACCCAATCTACATAAAAGTGTTAAAGGTTTATTCCAGAGCTACAAATGATTTCAAGCCGAACGTCTAAGGCCACAGACACCCACTGATCAGAATTATTATTCTTCTGCCATCTGCAGAGCGAGAATACCCTGAGCACAAGTGAGGAGTGGCTAAGTCCTGCTCTGGACTAATGAGGTTTTAATACAGTTGTTTAACAGTGAGTGGACCATCAAAACTGGAGATGCATAGAAATATTCTCATGCGCTGCCGTTATGTGATGTATTTACAGCTGTAAAAATATAATGTCCAGTTTTTATACAGCAATGGTGATGCTGCATCCAGCATTACAGCGATCTACAGTTGAAATAAAAATAACTCCATGACTACAGTTTACAAAAGGGCATATTGTACAACAACTCATCAGCTGTATTGAGAGGTTAGACACATTGTCGTGTGTACAGTTCAGCAGCTATACCCTATGAAGAGCTAAATAGGAAACATTAAAGTTTTCTCACTCACAACTTCAACTTCGATTTTGACACAAATGTTTTTACAAGTAAGAAATTGGTAACTAAGAAAATTCTGTTGTCATCTAAACTCACCGTAAGCCACTACATTGACTGCTATGATTAGTCAGTTTATAATCTATCCACATTTTTAAGCAAAAATATAATCAGTTTGAACAAAACAAGACATCCTCGTTTTACAATCTTGATATGAAGGCAGAAGTCGTAGTAACAAGATCTGTCGAAAATCAAAGCACAGCCCTGCCACTTGGTTATGCCCCCCTTTATATACAGTCGATGGGTCATACAACCTTCTACTTACTCACACCTTACAACGATCAGGCACAACATTATGACCACCTTCCTAATATTGTGTAGGTCTCCCTTGTGCCTCCAAAACATTTCTGACTCATCAGAGAATGGACATGGTCCTTCTTAGGGTGTCCTGTGGTGTCTGGCAACACAGTGTTGTTAGTGGGGGGTCTTTGGGTCCTACGGGTTGAGGCGAGGGGGCTCTCTGGATCATCCCACAGATACTTGGATCAGTTTGGGATCTAGTGAATTTGGAGGCCAGGTCAACACCTTGTGCTGTTCTTCATTTTTTATTTTGAGTTGTTCCTAAACCGTTTTTGTGTGTGTGTTTGTGTCTGTGTAAGCCTGCTGCCATCAAGAGGGTGTCTGGTCTGGTCTGGTCTGGTCTAGGATGTCTAAGTAACATCCACATGAATGCCAGCTCCAAACGTTTTCCAGCAGATTGGTCAATGCTATTTACTTCCCCTTTCGGTGGTTTTAATGTTGTGGCTGATCGGTGTATATTCTAACAGAAAGACTGTAATGTGCATAAGAGTAAGCCTGGCTTCTTTTCAGACAGAGTCAGCTCGGGTCCCACTGTGACATGGCTGCCAGAACATTTTACCAAGCCTGTCAAGTGTCCCCAAAAACGAGCATGAGTGTAGGTGTGTATGCATGCTGCTGCTGCTGAGAGAGAGAGAGACAGAGAGGAGGATGTGGTCAGGAGAGCTCATCATCTGTGCTACCTGAACCATACAAAAACAAGTGCCATTACAAGAAACAGTCAGCCTCGGCATGTAACGCATTTTCGCCCACATTTTGTGACGGTTGAAGCTGCGTGAGTGGCACAAATTTCAATATTGTGTAAATTTAATGTTTCAAGCTGCTGGTGTTGAAATGCATAAAAAATAATAATAATAAAAAAAAAAATAAATACCTAAGCCATCGTCTGTCATGTACATAAGCTGGACGAAAAACAACAGCGCAGACTCATTCATATGATGCAGAATATGTCTCTTTCGACGGTGTCCACATAAAGGAGCTAATATCATCTTAAACACAAGCTAATAACTTAAGAGGGATCCGTCTATTTACTGAAAAGGGCAGAAAACACAGTGGAACAACATCCTACCAAACCGCCCCTATTTAACGTTAAGGAACGAGACTTGAGCGGCGTCTCTTTAGACCAAAATATTTATTAAAATTTAATTAAAAAGCAGATGTAATGTGGTGTGAAGTGGTTAAGCAGATGACGTCGAGAATAAACTAGACATTTTCACAGTTACAAAGTTAGCAGCTGTAGTCCTGAACATAGTAACGCAGTTATTTTGGCTAACAACACAAGCTAACATTACTTTCAGTTGACAAGCTAGCAACAGCTACTGCAGCGTCGTTACCAATCGACGTTATATTGTACAGTTTTAAAAGTACACTTAACACTGGCCGTGTGGGGGGCTTCTCTAATACACGGGCTTACTCCACTCTCTGCGGCCGAGCAGATAATTAAATTATTAGCGAACACTTTAATTCGCAGTTGATTTGTAAACACGGTTCCTTCCGCGGACTGGTTTGGTTTCAGTCGATAGTCAGAGGCTGCGTTAGCTTGTGCGCAGAGCTGGCCTGGACTCACCGTGATGTTGCAGTGGATGATCAGTAGCTTCTCTCCCGTTACGTTGAATTGGCAGCTGAGTTCATCTGGTTTCCAGTCTATTATTCTAAATCGCTCGTGGTTTGGGTCAAAAATTGACTCCAAAAACTTCAGTTCGGCCTTCAGCCCCGAAACCGACATCTTCTACTCATCTCAAACCACCAGGCCGCTGGCAGAGGGGAAGTCTGGGCGGAATGCGACCGCGCAGTCGAGTCAGGTTTACGGATCTCGCATGTTAGCGTGAGAACAACAACAAAGGGCTGGAGAGTTAGCTTTATAACCTTTATATGCTGCTCAACACCGTCAATGACACTGGACACATATGACAATACACTACTTTAATTTTATCTCGCAAATATACAATACAGTAGAATACTATATATTATTTATAAGACAATAAACACAAAATGTCATAAAGAGCTGTTTTTTTTTTGTTTTTGTTTGTTTGTTTCATTAATTTCAAATGTTTGCACCACAAAAGTACAATATCCTCAAGGCCCTGTCTTGCTAGGCTGCAAAGTGTGAAGTTGTGTGTCATGAGTAACTAACATACAACAAATATGGAGTGGTATTCGCGCGCCAACATGAGTACAAGACTCAAGATTCAGGTTGTGTTCACTGTCACTTTCACAATATTTCAATAAAAACATACAGATGTGTTAAAAACTGTTCCTCCTAGTCCCACTGTGCTATATATATATATATATATATATGCTAACAATACACACACAATATAAGTGCAACTACTGCTGCCCTACTCTATCTATTACTCTACATCATATAAAGACACAATGATTTTCTAAACAGAATTAATATTAATATGTATACAACTGGGCGGCACAGTGGCAAGGTGGTTAGCACTGATGCCTCACAGCGAGAAGGTCCCGGCTTCGAATCCATCCTTTCTGTGTGGAGTTTGCATGTTCTCCCTGTGTCTGCGTGGGTTCTCTCCGGGTACGCTGGCTTCCTCCCACCATCCAAAGACATGCTCATTAGGTTAACTGGTGATTCTAAATTGGCGTGTGTGTGTAGGTGTGTGTGTGAGTGTGAATGGTTGTCTGTCTTTCTGTGTTAGCCCTGCGATGGACTGGCGACCTGTCCATGGTGTACCCCCTCCTCTCACCCGATGACAGCTGGGATAGGCTCCAGCAGACCCCCGCGACCCTTAACAGGAATAAGCGAGTGCAGAAGATGAATGAATGAATGTATACAACTGAACACTGTATGTAAAAACTGTTATCCGTTATTGAGATGTACAACTGCACAGGATAACTGTAAGTTTTAGAGCTACCTATACAATGAAGGAATGAATGAATACTGTTACTGATAGATCCACCTGTACAGACTATTTGATAAGAATTTAACTGGGGCGCACATCATTATTGTCATATATACAGAATAAGCGTTTTTTTTTTTTTTTTACAAGAATGGACACTGATGACAGAGCTAAAGAGTTGAGATTGCTCCAGTTGCATGTAATGCAACATATCATAAATATATTTATAAAAACTGTACAGATAGTTGGGCGATATTTGTCGTGCAAGTGTCCATCTCAGCGGAAAGTTTCTTGACTGTACGTCTGTGAAGTTTCTCAGTCACTGAGGTCATGGTATAACCAAAAACTAAAAAAAACTAAAACTTTCCTTGTTCCAGAGAAAACATTTGTCCAAGTGGCTTTATCTGTCTAAATGATTGGTAGGAAGTTTTGTTTTTTTTATCAGGAACATCTGTGGGTGGTGCCGACTTAAAACTCACATGACTACGGTGTGTGAACGACCAGATACTCACCTGAATTAGTGAAATTTGTCCAGATTTACTGGGGAGGTGTCTTGTTTTTTGTTTTGTTTTTTTCAAACTGGTATTTCTTGTCTTGGTTTTCTTGTGTTTTGTCTGTGTTCTCTTAAGCGGCATATTGCTGAGCTCTCGGGGCCATTGTACAAAGTCTTGCCTGTGCTGAAGACCCAACCCATTCATTGTTCACTGATACAATGCTATGTTTTTCACCTATGTACAGTGGGTATGCAAGTAGTACACATGTTTACATCCTCTATTACATCCTCTCTCTTTGTATATATTGTGTATTGTTCAGAGTATTGTTCTATTTTTTCTTCTTGTTTCTATAAAAGTGTCTTGTTTACCACGTTATGCTGCTCACATGTGTCTTAGATTGACCCCCGGGGACAAATAAAGTTTTAGGAATCTGTAAATATATGTCTTTACAGTCCAGAAAGGAAAGTCATGTGAAAGCAACATGCTTGCAATGTGTTTGTTGCCACTATGGTGATACCTGCGGATTAATCACTAATCTTTATAGTGCTGCTGTTCTACCTTTTATAATGACGATTTATCAGACTATGCAGGGCAAGGTTTCAGTTTTTTTCAGAGCAGTAGGTTGTGTCTCTGCTTTTTGTGAAAACATAAATTATTTAATGGGGTTTGAAAAATTGTTTGTGCATGTGTGTGTGAATGGTTGTCTGTCTCTCTGTGTTAGCCCTGTGATAGACTGTAGACCCAGCTTCCCGCCCAATGACAGCTGGGATAGGCTCCAGCCCCCCCGCAACCCTTCACAGGACAAGCAGCTACAGAAGATGAATGAATGAATGAAAAATTATATGGAGTAGTTGTCAGTACATTCTGTTCTGTGATAAACAATCACAAGCCATTCAAAGTTAAGCACTAACTTGACACTAGATGGCACAACAGATAATGTTGTTGCGTTTGCACCTTAAATGAACTGTGGCAGCGGTTCCATGTGCAGTACAGTTGTTATACAACGGGACCCTTATCTAGCTGGCATGTTACTGTATAACTTTGAAGGATGGACTATGAGATGCGTTCAAAACAGTGTGAAATCTTACTAACTATCAGTGACTCCTCAAGTACAGCTGAAGAAGTTGGGTATCCTGGAGTGGTGGATTTGGGTAAGAATTAATATTACCTTAATCATAATGTGTACAATTCTTCAACATCGGTAAAGTAATAACAGCCATGAAATGTGTTTAACAGACCATAAGGTTTTTAAAAGTCATTTCAGTCAACTTGCATTGACCTATTATTCCATTCTCTGTTTTGTTGCACTTGTCCTGTATAGAATTCATAATCGTTGGTGTTTCTGGAGAAATATGGATCATTTGTCTCCTTTTGACCTCAGTCACTTATTTCCATGAAATGTTCAGAGAGCATTAGAAGAAAAATCACTCAAACATGGCGTGGGCCCCTAACAATAATAATACTGTAGCACAATATCTGCTATTAAATTGCAGTGGAGCATAAATATAATGTAGCTTTGTGTTGTGTGACTCTTCTGTTTGCATTTGGATTAATTATTATTTTTATATGGTTTACAGTCGGGTGCAGAACTCTAAATAGTTCTTGGTGCAAGAATTATTTAGAGCATTTACTAGTGCAGCTAGTGCAAGAAAAACACCCTTGAACTATTATGTAAAAGTATTCTGTTCAAAATCACGTTGAGTAAAAGAACAAAGTTTGCATTAAGAATGAAACGTAAAATATCTATATTAACAATACTGCAGTAAAATGCTCCCTGTGACTAACATTACCACTCTGTTAATGTGCGATGTGTAATCAGCACTTTATTGTTGTAGTGTTTTACCTATTTTTTAAGGAGGTTAAGAATGTATGTTAAGAATGTATATGGACAAACTACTAACAACTCGTATGGCAAGAGTCCCTACATGTAACTACTGGTGATAAATAATGTAGTAAAATATTTGCAGATAAATGGATTACAGGTAGCGCCACATGGAATTACAAGTTCTATGTAAGCATATGTATCTGAGTATGACTTGTGTTTGTGTGTTTTTTAAAGGTACCTGAGGGTCAACATGAAGACTCCTTGTTTGATGACCTTTACTCTACTGTTGGTTCATCTACAAAGTTCATCAGGAGGAAAGGTACTGGTGTTCCCATTGGATGGAAGCCATTGGGTAAACATGAAAGTGCTCATAGAGGAACTGCATGCCAAAGGCCACAATATCACCGTAATCCGAGCGTCCGACAGCTGGTACATCAGTGAAAAGTCTCCTTTCTACACCTCTGTCACTCTTCCCTCCCATGGCGAATTTGAACAGAACTTTGAAAAGTTTTTGTCTCTGCAGCTGGAGATTCTTCTTCAGGTTGACCATACGTCTTTCTGGTCTCGTGTCTGGACTCGTATTCAGGTGGAGCGCGTGCTCTTAAAGCAGTTCGGTCACTTTCATGAAAAAGTGAGTGAAATAATAGTTCAGATGTTTGAAGATGAAAACCTGATGCAGTCTTTCCATGCTGCCAAATATGACGTGGTTCTGACCGACCCGGGCATCGGCGGAGGGGCGATGTTGGCACGTCGGCTCCAAGTCCCTTTGGTTTTCAATGTCAGGTGGACCATTCAAGGTGAAGCTCACTTCCTTATTGCCCCCTCACCTCTGGCATACATTCCTTACACTGCGACAGAGTTGACAGATAAGATGACCTTCCCTCAAAGACTAAAAAATGTTTTGAGTTATTTCGCTGGGATGTACACACTGTCAAGCATCACCGAACCTCACTACAAACCAGTGGTTAGACGCTTCTTTGGCTCTGATGTGGACTATTCAACGTTTTTCCTGGAGGCTGATATATGGCTCATGAGAAATGATTTCATTTTTGAATTTCCACGTCCAACAATGCCAAATATTGTCTATATGGGTGGATTTCAGTGCAAGCCTGCAAAGCCTCTCCCTGCTGACCTGGAGGAGTTTGTCCAGAGTTCTGGAGAACATGGGTTCATTATAATGACTCTAGGAACTTTAATTGGAAAGCTTCCTCAACGCATCGCTGAGGAAATTGCAGCAGCCTTTGCTCAGCTTCCTCAAAAGGTTATATGGAGGTATATGGGACAAAGGCCAACCAACCTGGGCAACAACACATTGCTGGTCAAATGGCTTCCACAAAATGACCTCTTAGGACATCCTAAAATAAGACTGTATGTGGCCCACGGAGGCACCAACGGAGTCCAGGAAGCAATCCACCACGGGGTTCCTATAGTTGGACTTCCTTTATTCTTTGATCAGCCTGATAATCTCTCCAGAGTCCGAGCAAAGGGAGGAGCCGTGATCGTGGATATCGCAACGCTCGATAGACACATCTTTACAGAGGCACTAACGACTGTTCTTTACAACTCCTCTTACAAGGATGCAATGCAGACACTCTCAAGGCTGCACAGAGATCAGCCCATGAAACCGCTGGATCAGGCAATGTTTTGGATAGAATATGTTATGAGACATAAAGGAGCCCGTCATCTGCAGACACAAGCCCACAAAATGTCTTGGTTCGTGTACAACTCTGTGGATGTCATTGCAACTTTGCTGACAATAGTTTTGCTTATAACATTCATCTTCTTTTCATTTGTAAGATTGCTATGGAGAATGATTTTTGTTGGGAAAAAGGTGAAACACGATTGACACTAAAAGAATCCTCGCATTATAAAACATTAACGCAGCATGTTGTTAAAGTTGATAACGCAGTTAATCTTTGGCCCAGTTTCAAAGACTCATAGACAAGTCTATGAGATGGGACAGTGGAAAACTTGAAAACTGTTGAACGATGGACGGATGGCACTTTCATTTCAATTTGAAATTAAATTTAAGTGCTATTCTATACCACTTACATTTCTATTTTACCTTGTGGGAGGCAATCTGTTAGCTCGGTTTTATTTTAACTGTCTTCCACTTTATAGAATTTGAAAAACAGTACTCACACTGCTCTGTTTAATGAACAAGTTGCTTAACGTTGCATGCGCTCACTTGACACTAGGTGGCAATAAAAGTAAGACCTCTACCTGAATATCTGATGTTCTTCTCACTCCAGTGATGTTTGACGTCCTTAACTCAAAGTTGCAATGATGCTTAAGAAAAACTCAGATACTGTAATCAAATTTTTATGAAATGATGCATTTAAAAGAAGACAAAATTAAAATATTACTATTCATTTTGAAGAGAAGTGGAGTACACCTTACTTTAAATCTAAAAAAATGTCAAGTAAATTGGTAACATGAATAAATGCATTGAAGTTCTACTGCTGCTGCACATTTGCACATTTCTGTTTTAACACAATCCTCTCTGAAACTGTTTGCATTCCTTGCATTCATTGTGTTTAGAAAAGGCATCCAAATTCTGCCAAGATACTCGCAAAAAAAAATGGTTTCTATTCTATTAGTACCATACAAACTTAATTCCTGGTCCATGCAGGATATGTGGAACTACTATGTATTACAAGGCCTCAATGTGAGGACACAACTGGACTGTGGTCACTGCTGCTACTACTGTATATTTTTTACGCAGCCTTGCCACAATTCTGTCTCTGAGCTCTTTGGGCAGATTCTCATTTGCTCTGACATAGACTGTGAGCTGTAAGGTCTTATGTAGACAGGTGTGTGCCTTTCCTAATTAAGTCCAATCAATTTAATTAAACATAGCTGGACTCCAGTGAAGGTGTAGAAGTTGTATAATAATATACTGTACATTGGCTGGCCAAGCATAGTTTCGATAAGCTTCTGCAATGTCACAAGATTTACTGTGTTGCATAAAATTTTCACCAAGATCTTGTATCTTGTATAAGATCAATGTCCACATTTCACTTTTAAAAATCTTTTTTCAATCTATTTATTTTGTGGGTCCAGTTGGTGTTGGCAACACATCAAGACCGTGTAGCCCATAGCTGTAAGCAGGACAAGGTTTCGAGGTTTCAAGGATTTAATATTCAATTCTGATACAGACATTGCATATAAAAAGGTTATTGCACAGGGAATAGAGTTATTAGGTGGCAGTGTTGGTGAGGATGTGTGGCAGATAAGCTAGTGAATTGTGCCACAGTGTCAAAGGTGTGAGTCTTCAGTTACGCTATATTTGTTCTAAGAGAAATAGGATTAAAAGTCTGTTTAAAGCCTTGGTGCTGTTGGTCAGGGCTTAGACAACCTGCTTGACCTACAATTAATGCCTTGCACGACTAAATACTATCTACATCAAGGCTTCTGAGGCTGACAAATACTCGTTTCTGATTGGATGACAACCGTCCAATTAAAATTTTCAGAATGATTCGAAATGTGAACCAATGTCCCAAATCAGTAAATGTAAGGTGACCATAGCAACAATACTACTGTTTAGTTAACGAAACAAGATTATAAATGGGTTTATTTTGGCTAGACACTGTAATTTCGTACAGTTATTCCGGTTAGTATCTCCAGCTGATAAGCGGCTATCGTGAAATAACTCTGTAGGAGAAATAATAGCGTCCATCTTGTCCATTGTTTTCCCCTAATTAATTTCTTCACTTTGTGATTGGATGTCGTAGACCGGCTTGTCTCTGCGCCCCTCCATGTTCTCGCGGGATTTAAGACTTCACGGGAGGTAGGGG
>JASGAT010396550.1:6284-22158 GCA_030220025.1 Chelon auratus
GCTTTCACTATCCAACTGCAGTCTCACATCTCACACATGCGCTTATACGGTGCTTATGTGATGCACACCAACAGACATGAATAGATCTCTGACTCCGGCATGAGGTGAGGTGTTTGGTAATCACGTCGGCCAAAGGGTCAGTTATCTTGCTAGTTTGGATTCAGTGCCTATGAAACTCAGCTGATGCCAAAGCGGTTTCCTTTAGCACTTGCCCATAGCAGACTAACTCCTCCCTCAGGTGGACACAAGCCCACAGTTAATCCGGAGTCACTAAATAAAAATTACCGTCACAGGCATTAGCTAATAAGGAATAACATGGCTGCGCTGTTCCAAAATAATCCAAATTGATTCACACCTCCTCCCTCGTTGTTTCTAGTCGCATCCCATCAAACACATCCAAAAGTGCATTGCTTGCCAAAGACCAGAGAACAGTGCTGATGTGGTGGTGTTTCTATTAGAGCTAATTGCCTTATAGGCTGGGTGGCTATTTTTAGGCGCGCGGTAATCAGTAAGAAAGGTCTGAGCTACGCAGTGACGGTGGGACAGATGGGAACTCATTAGATCAGTCTTAGGTGGCTTTGCGTGTTATCTGGACACAATTAGCTAAGCAAGTCTCAAAAACTTTAACCAGCTTAGGACCATGGAGACCACAGGCACCGTGAATACATAAATACTCTTATATCTGTTGCGCTTGGTAACATTTAAATCTTTGTCTCAGTCTCTTCAAAACACTAAATCCTTCTCTTGTTTCTGTGCCGTGTTAATACACACAGTGAATTTTGTATTTTGAGTTGACAGCAGGTACATTCATTACTGTAGTGGGTTACTCTGAAAACCTTATCTACTGAAGAACAACTTCACCAGATCAACATGGAATTGAAACTACATTGGGATACAACAAAGATCCTGCATCAACATAGAAGAGTTGCCAATAATTAAAAGTTTATTAGATCCAACGTAAATGCACTAGCTGTTTTCACTGTTAAAAGGCAACATACAGTAGGATAAGTCTGAATGAGATTCATTCGCCCCAAATATCCTGCGCAAAATCCCTCAAGGTAGCAGTCTTTGCGAAGGTGTAGGCAAGGTTGTGAGAAAGGTGTCGAATTTCAAGGTAAGAACATTTTAAGGTTTTATGAAATATACAGAAATGCATTGCTCTCTCATCAAGGAATCTGTTATTCAAAATGTTGGTTAGTTAGATGTGTAATGGTCTGTTACGCCGACGCATAAACGCTAGAATTTAAATGCTTAGTAAAGGCTGTGTTGTCGGCGTCTGTTTGCTGTTGAATCACCTCAGGGTTCTGTTGCCAGGTGGGCGATGAGTCAGCTCCTTTGCTTTCTCACCCAGCCCGGTTATTATTTTTTTTTAGGCTTTTTAGGCAATGTTTTAACTGTGCACTGCACAGGAACATGTCACCCCGGTGTCCCTAATTGCACAAACACATGCTGAAGTAACCGGAGGCATAAAAGCAAAGAAGAGGCTACTACCTCTGTATTATTATTATTATTATTATTATCCTATAATGGCATTGAAATGAGAGGATAGGAAATTGAAAAGAGTGTCTGCAAGAGAAATAAGCACCCATCCAAATGGTATTTGATTGAAGTGTCAGAACTGCTTTGAAAAGATCTGTTTGTCTTGGTCAAAGCACGTGAGCATCACATTCATGTTGGCGTCATCATGGTGTCAGTGACCCCTGATTTTCAGGCCAGGGAGAGTGGCTGCTGACTAATTAATCCTCTTTGCACTCTTCACTCCTGCAGCTCTGCTTTGTGGAAGTTGTTGACTTTTCAAAACAGTCCAGGAGGTGACCTACTATCCCGCCGAGAACGGCTCCTCCACACGTCTTGGCTGGATGTATGTATCTCTGCATCGCGGAGGCGCTGACTTCGATTTTTCCCTTTGATGGATTATGCCGTAGTTTTCAGATCTGTGTAAGATTCCCGCGCGATGGAATCAGCAGAAGTGGATTATGACCATCAGGCTGCATATATCCTGTGGCAAAAGCTGGACATGAGGAGTGGATACATGATATGTGAAATAACACAGGTACGTTTTGTGCTTCTTCTTTTCTTTGTTAAAGACAGAATAGATGAAGAGTGGGAACATGCTGGACCCAAAATTCAAACATGACACAATTATTTTCTTGAGAGTAAAGATTGGTGGACACAGAGAAACGACAAAGACATCCTCTCACAGGTGAGAAACTCTAATAAGGTGCTGCCATAATGTACCATTGACTCACACTGAATATTTTTTTTGTAACTTTAATTAAAAAGGCATCGTTTTTAATATGAAGTGTTTTATAATATCCAGTCTGTACTGTGTGTGGATACCCTGATCCTGGTGAGAATCACTATGAGTGGTTGAGACAGCAGCATCTAGAGCTAGAGGGACCTGGAGGAGTTTAACTCCGAGCATTAACCAGCTCAGATCTAAATCTGGCCACCAGATAATTCGTTTGGAAAGCTGCCTTTTTTCAGGCAAACACGTGGAGCCTGCAAGCTGGCTTTTCCCAGCATGCTGACTGTGTGCAGCATAACCAACTCTGTCGACACGGATCAGAATAGAAGAGGGATTTTAACTAAACAAAAAAAAAAAAATACATTTAAAAAAATATGTTAGATGTCCTATGTTGTCCATTTTGTATATGATAAAAGGAGCTGCAAATAAATCTGTCACATGAAGTGTTGACAAAGGAAGCAAAAATATTCAAGTTTCACGAGACAGTGGCTTTAGTATAGAATGTGTTATACTCGAAGGAAACGATCGTCAGAGTTCACTTAAAGGTCAGTACAGCTAACATCATTGTGCTAACATGTTGTGCTATTCCACTAGCACTGGTAGAAGCCATTAACCCTAGCGTTGTCATTAAAATTTCAAAGTATTTGTCAAAATCCACGCTTAGATGTTATATATTAACTCAGAAATAATTTTCAATTAATCACTGGGGCTATAGAATGTATGAATGAATGACAAAATGTACCCAGGACCCAGAGTACCTGAGCATGATTTATGTAGTACCTTTCCAGAGAAGATATCACAAAGTATTTTATAATTATATAATAATAAGAGAATTTCAAACATGTGGCTCTCTCAGTCTCAACCATGCACACAGGCGGCCTGAGTTTAGCAATGTTGGTCAGCAGTAGAAACAAATGCGAATTTAGCAGTTAACATGCTGGTCAAGACTCAAATCTTAGCCCAAAATGATGCCTAGGTCACGGAGGGTAGGTCTAAGTGGAGAAGAAAATAAGCCAAAATGTCCCATTTATCTTCAGCGCAATGCAAGGTCAGGGAGAACATGAACAATGCAAAAAAAAAAACATTTTCATTGTTTAGTTGTAGAAAATAATCTTGGATACAGTATTTGTTGAGTTGAGGAATTAAATGTTTAATTGAATATAATAATAATCTGCATAAGAATAGTAAAAGATCACTTTCAAACTAATTATGTGTCAGAGAGGAAGCAGATACAGTGCAAACAGCAGTGGGCCCAGGACAGAACCTTGGGGAACACCACAAGACGGGGGAATATTTTGGATTAGTAACCAAGAAAGTCGGCCGATAAAGTTGTTTTTAAGATAACCTATCTACTGCATGAGCCTCTCAATACAAACACTTTTATCTATAGTATCAAATATATCCCTGAGATCAAGTAGTACAATTATAAATCTCTTTTGTTCGTGACACCTCAGTAAAAGATCGTTTAAAACTCTAAGAAGAACATTCTCTGATAAAAGCAACCATCTGAATTCAGGATATTGGCAAAAACGATGTGTGCATTAAAAATACTTTTTTTATGATCCCATCTATAAAGGTAGCTTAGAAATAGACCTATGGTCAATAGTGTTTTTTTTTTTTTTGTGATTTTTATTTTTGGTTAGACTGCTTGAAATGAACTCATGTATTAAATAAAACTTTGAATTTTCAGTCTGATACTCTAACCTTCCATCTCTTGTTCCAGGGTACACCCTTCCCCTGATCTGAGACCAGGTCAGCTGAGGTCAGCTGAGGTCTTCACCACCATGGTGACCTTTGCTGAGACGACGCAGGTCTCCCCGATGGAGCTGCGTGAGCCGCCTTGTATCACAGCCACCCTGTCCCCTGGGCTGCGACGGAAAAAGATGCTGTGGCAGAATGCAGTAAAACACATAATTATCCAACAGGAACTTAGCGCTCAGGTGACTGATTTTTGGTTTTGTTGCATCCGGATGGTTTCTATAGTTTATCTTTTGCTGTTTTGTACATATTCTCCATTTTACCACATACTGCTTATTACTTATTAAGATCCCAGCCAGCATGGGGCCCCGCAAGGGTTTAATATGTTCTATGCGGGTACTGAGTGGGCATGTGCTTGTACTGGGCAAATTTTGCAGGTCCCATGTGGTTTCAGTTACATGGACCCCACATGTGAAGCCCATGTGGGCTGGCTGTATGAGACCCATAAGGGATGTAAGTGGGCAGGGGCATAAACCCCCACATGGGGGGCCCATGAAATTGTGCCCCACCTGAAACCCAATCAGTACCAACTTGGAACCCATATGGGCAAACACAGGCAAGGCCACCATGGAAACTGCGGACAAACTCAACTGGGACCCTTATCAGCAGCACAAATTTAAGCCTTATGGGCCCCCCATGGACATGCTGGCTGGGATGTGTACCACATTATTTCTAAATGAGAGAAATGTGTATTTTCCACCATAAAAACTTTAAATGATGACAAGCAACTGGTCACTGATTGAAGGAAAGAATGAGTGTTATCATGATTATCTGTTTCGACAGGTGGGTGTGGAACCAGCGCGCAAAATCTTTGTGACAGATGCCTACATGGAGGAGATCAACAGGCAAATCCGCAGCAAGGCCTCACGCGGGACCGCCAAACGCCGCTCTTCCACATTCAGAGTCCAGCCCTATCAGACCCGCTGTTCGACCGGCACGACCGGGGGTTCTAGCAACGACTACTCCAGCGATGCCGATTTCTTCGTGCACTGGGGTCGCACTGTTCATGGCATCTACGTGCCCACGCTCAGGCACACCTTCAAGTCCCGCGACCTGGAGAAACTCTACCAGCAACACTCTTGCCACCAAAGACGCAACTCTCTAGCCATTACCAACGTGATAGACGCGGTGGCCAAGCTGCATGTGCTGGTCCTGTACCTGGGATTGGCCCCGGACGCTGTCACGGACACTCTGCGGGGCTGCCTGACTAGCATTTTCATGGTGCTCGCTATAGCGCTGTGTGTCGCAGTGTTGACCTGCAAAGAGTCCATGTCCCCACGGTGGCTTCAGTACGCCGGCCTCGCCAGCTGGCTGTCACAGACCGCACAGGTGCTGGGGGGGCTGGTGTACGGACTGGAAAAAGACCCGTCGTGGTACGTTTTGTTCTCTCTGTTTGCGACATACACACTGCTGCCGTTACCGCTGCTGTGGGCCATTTGCGCCGGCTCCCTCACCTCCATGCTGCACTTTCTTGTGGAGATTGTGCTCTGCTACCACGATGCTATACTTTTGAGAAAGGTGAGAAAATCAGCCAGATTGCCTTGAGTCTTGTGCTTTATCTTACTATTTCAATTACCATAATATTATCATGAAAGGGGCATGAGCAGCAGTGGCCCATTTGCTTTTAAAGCTGCAGGTGTACTTAAAAAGCCTCTTTGGAACAGGGCTAAAATCAAGGCTTAACGGGCACTTAACAACTTAACTACCTGTGCTGTATTTTAAGTTAAAACTTTAAACAAGTCCTCTCCGGACTTACATTAACCTGTTTAACTGTTACATAATATAGAACCTTTAAAATTCACCTATCTGCCTGTTCTCTCTCATAGTTTAACCATGTATGTGAAATGTCTCTGATTTCTATCTGACGTCTTTCTGCTGTCCCTCTCGTTTGCCCCAGATGCTCTGTGTTAAAAATAAAGCCAATAAATGCACAATTCAAACTCTTTGGATGCATGCAGGTGTTTGCCAAAGGCCTGCTCTACCTGGGCATGAACACAGCTGGCTTGTTCATCCACTACCTGACAGACCACGCACAGCGTCAGGTTTTCCTGGAGACGCGACGCTGCATCGAGGGTCGCCTCAAGCTGGAGCAAGAGAACCAGAGACAGGTATCGCAAAAGCTGCCAACGTCTTGTGGCGTGGAGCTTGCGTACAAACTTGTGTTTTTCCTCGAATTTTGCTGCGTAAAGCCTGGACATCCACTTCATCGATTCCTTGACAGTCACTTTATTACGTTGCCTCTCAGGAGCGCCTCGTGCTGTCGATCCTGCCTCGCTTTGTTGCCTTGGAGATGATTGCCGACATGAGCGCTTTGGAAGATGAACTCAACCCTCAGGAGTTTCACAAGATCTATATCCACCAGTACAAAGACGTCAGGTACACACACACATATATTAGTGTCTGCGAGGGTTATGTTTGTAGCCTTTATGTTTCCATGCAGCTAAACCACCGCCCGCCCCTCAGATTTATTATATTACAGGACACCAGCCATCTTTCTCATAGGTGTCCCCTCTTTCACGCTACAAATGCTAAGGTAACTTTGTGCTTGTGTGTTCATTAAATATATCTCTTTCCTCTCTTTTCTCCAGCATCCTTTTTGCAGACATCAAGGGCTTCACTCTGTTGTCCATGAACCTGTCAGCCCAGGATCTGGTTCGAACTCTCAACGAACTCTTTGGGCGCTTTGACCGACTGGCAGACGTGAGAACCCTTGCACATTATGGATAATGTCACATAAATAAGGTATTTTTGACGTAACCTCCCTTCTTACGGCACTCCTCTTGTCCCATAACAGGAACACCACTGCTTGCGGATAAAGATACTGGGAGACTGTTACTATTGTGTGTCAGGGGTCCCTAACCCACAGCCTGCCCATGCCCGTTATTGCGTTGAGATGGGCCTGGCTATGATCAAGACTATACAGTAAGTCTTGAATTACCATTCTCAGAAAAGGCAGTCGGGGAATGATGTAAACTTAAATGCTTTAACAGATACTCTTGCTTTAGGTAGTAATCAGAATCATCATGTTGTTGAGTTGTCAGTACGTAGATGTACGTATATTCACCGTATTGTTGAGCACGCTTTATCTCAGGAAAGCCCCAACCGAACAACCTAGACCTTATTTCTGGCATAAAATATGATCATTTACTCACCCATATAACTTTGGTGTCATTTGGAGTCATTCGAATGATATTTAGATCCGCGTATATCCATATAATGGGAGTGACTGGGGCACCGAAACGGAGCCTCTAAATAATGCATTATCTGCTGCAAAACTCGCTCATTTCACCAGTATTTTGTGATGATACGCTAGTGCTATTCCCCGTTGAGCGTTGAGTTACCTGTTATCTATTCGCAGACTTGTTCAATATTGGTGAAATTAATGAGTTTCACGGTAGATAATGCGTTATTTAGAGGCTGCGTTTCGGTGCCCCAGTCACCCCCACTATATGAACATACGCTGATAAAAATATCGTCTGAATGACTCCAAATAACACCAAAGTTATGTGGGTGAGTAAACAATGGTATTTTATGCCAGAAATAAGGTCCAGATTGTAAAAAACGGTAGTTCCCCTTTAAGGTCATTGTGACCTCAAATGATGCGTTTCTTAAATTTCTTAAGAGTCTTAAATCCAAACATTACATATAATTACATCCAAACAACAACACAGAGTCCTCAAACTGCAACGCATCAATTCTAGTTGAAGAACTGTAGGTTTTACATGATGGCTGATGATCTGTCCCATTAGACACCAACACAGTTATATTCAAAGGGAGATAATATTAGCCTAATTTAGTTATTTTACTAAACACCAGGTGTGTACGGAAACAGCTGAACTACGACATGGACATGAGGATCGGGATCCACTCTGGCTCTGTCCTCTGTGGAGTGCTGGGCCTGCAGAAATGGCAGTTTGATGTCTGGTCCTGGGACGTGGGCATCGCTAATATGCTGGAAGCCGGTGGCATACCAGGGTAAGTGTGGTCTCCGACAGTAAAGTACCATGATCAGTTCCTGCCATGGTTACTGGACAAAAAATGTTTCAAGAATTTCCATAAGACTCAGGAGTCAGGGCACACATCTCTCTCGGTACATGACTTGCAGTTTTTCTCCCTCTGCCAGACGCATCCACATCTCAAGGGCGACTCTGGATTGTCTGGACGGCACCTACAAGACGGAGGAAGGCCACGGCCGGGACAGGAACGAGTTCCTACGAAGACACAACATCGACACGTTCCTCATCTGCCCTCAGGAGGAAAGGAACAACGTCGACCACAGAGTGGTTCCAAAAGTCCAGAAAACTATTAGAACCTGGAACCCAGAGGTGCCTTTGGGCAACTTCATTGACATGAATAGTGTAAGTGCAGAGGTGCAGAACAAGAAGGAAGATGTTGGATTTTGCACCTAGAGTTAAAAAACTTGTAGTGGCTGCAGTAAGGACAAGTCCACCGGCATCGATGTGATCGATCATTCGTTCTGTTTCCCTTCTAGATCCTCGCCTCCTTTACAAACGGCTCACTGCCCAACATCTGGCAGTCCACCTCCAAAGAGATCAACAAACGCATCAAACATGCCATTGAGGTTCGAAGCAGCGAGCGCATGCACAAAGAGCACATCACTCCACTGACGCTGGTGTTCAAGGACACACACATCGAGGAAAAGGTACGCAGGTATAAATTAAGTGGAAGTTATGAATCCAGGAACAAGTGGCTGAAATATCACACATATCTTCTGATCTTCTGATCTTCTGATGGCTGCTGTTTGGTCCAGTTCTCCCAGATGAGAGATGAAATGTTCAACTCCAACCTGGCCTGCTCCTTCATCATGCTTCTGTTTCTCATGGCTGCCCAGGCGCTCATCCCCGCCCCCAAGTAGGGAGACACTGTGCAATCATAGCTCACAATTAATTTTTATTTGTGTTGTTTCATTAGTGCCCTCTAAGAGAAAATGCTATAATTATGTTTTCACATTGATATTACCAGGTTTAATCACTGAACCATTTCTGATTTTAAGCCTTCAGTGTAGGATTTTAATAATTTTTACTTTGGTGCCATCTGGAGGCCGTATAAAGAATACACTGTACTCTGAAGGTTTACTCGCACTGATTAGATGAAGCCTCCATTTAAGTAATTTCACGTCACATTACATTTACCTGAGCCACGTTCTTTTTCTCCTTCTTCTTCTTCTTCTTATGCGTCTTTGCTCTTCACCTGCAGACTTTTCCCAACCATCATGCACATTTTCGTCTTCCTGCTCGCCTACATGCTACTGCTGCTGGTTGCCCTTGCTGAAGAGTTCAAGTGGACCCCCACATCGCTGCAGTACTTCTGCTGCTGGATTCACGAAAACAACAGCGCCCGCAACCTCCTCACCCTAACGGCTATCGTCATCAACTTCGGCTTGGCCTCTACTGACATGGTGAGAGTCTAAATGTACACAAAAGTTTCGAATCATCTCCTTCTCCACGACTTTCCTCTTGTGCACCACATCACATGTAAGTGACCTTGTAAACTGTGTGAATGTGAATGTGCAGTGATTTGCATAATTCTCCATGAAATGCATATGCATAAAGAAAGAAGCTCCACTTCCCTGCTGTTCTTGCATACTAGATGTCAGGCAAATGGTGTCACAAAAATAGCACACAAGACGAGAGACAAAGAAAATCTGAAATTTGCAGTTGTAATTCACACTGATCAGCCACAACATTAAAACCACTGACAGGTGAAGTGAATAACATTGATCATCTTGTGACAATACAATGTTCTGCTGGGAAACTTTTGGACCTGGCATTCATTCATGTGGATGTTACTTGTAGCACCCACCTAGACCAGACCAGACCAGACCAGACACCCCCACCCCATAGCATTAAGGCAGCATTTTTCAACATTGGGGTCGCTGGTATTCAAATGGGGTCACCTGAAATGTCTAACGGTTGGTTCCTTTTGCAAGCACATATCTGTGTGAAGCTGGATTTAGTTTTAGGGTTTCCTTTAGAAAAATTTGGCACCGGACAAATGTTTGAAATTCCGCTAAAATATTATCTGAATTTATTGACCTTAAAATGCTAAATGATATGCAGGCGATATTAAAGCATGTCAATTTATAATCATTTTATTGAAAGTGCCGTTTTTTCACTTTTTACGCATTTTGTGAAGTGTGCAGCAGCTGAATTTTTGCTGCAGCGCTGTTTTGATACGGTTCTGACACGAAGAACAGCACAAGGTGTTGACCTGGCCTCCAAATTCACTTGATCTCAAACTGATAAAGTGTCCACATGATCCACAGAGACCCCTCCCCTCAACCCATAGGATCCAAAGGCCCCCTCTAACAAGACATCACAGCCATTAGCGCTTAAGTTGAAGCTTCATTCAGCTTAATTACAATGGATGTCTTCGTTTGTTTCCAGTTATGCTACATTTTAATAATGTCTAGATACGTAAAATAACAGTAATACACAAATACTGATCTTTAACATTAAAAGTCACATTTATATATTCGTATGCTGTGTGCTGCTTGCAGGTGTGGTGCATTCTCACAAACACAGAAGAGGCCGACATAACGGACAAGACCAACACAGGCTCCAGTCCGCTCACTGTCTGCACTTACCCTGAAGTGAGGACAGCCTCAATTTAGATTTTTCTTGGTTCCCTGTTTTATTCATCCTAACGCCAGCCTTGTGTTAAATGGATTTGTCTTCTTCTGCCTTTTCCGTCCCCTTCAGATTTTTGTGTTGAGTGGCGTGATCGCCATGGTGACTTGTGCCGTGTTCCTGCGTCTGAACTCCTTGCTGAAGCTGGCGGTGCTGCTGCTGGCCGTGGCCGTCTACTCCTACCTCATCCACGTGGCCTTCCTCACGCTCGCGCGCCATGACATGCAGAACAGGTCGGTGTATAAAAGGCAAACTCCAGGAGTACGGTCGTTATTGTACTTTGGGGTTTTGACCGACTTGATTAGAACCAGCTTTCTCCACATACTTCCTTGCAGAGCTCACTATATCAGGAGAAAAGGAATTTCCATCCTTCTGATGGCCATGTTTATTGTCGCTGTCTTCTACAACGGACGGCAGGTACTGACAGCCTGTTTTAGTTCGGTTTGCTTGAACAACCTGTTTGTTTTTTGTCTTGTCCTCAACATTTTTAGCCTGCATTACTGGGACACAAATTGCCAAACTGAGTGGATGGATCAAAGAGTGTGTCGCAGGCAGATGATGCTGTATCTCACTCTGTGTACCCTTCCATTTCCAGTGGGAGGCTACTGCCAGACTGGATTTTCTGTGGCGTCTGCAAGCCCAACAGGAGGTGGAAGACATGAGGGAGTTGCGGGAACACAACGAGTGTTTGCTGCACAACATCCTGCCGATGCATGTAGCACGACATTTCTTGGACCGGAGCAAGAATGATGAGGTGACTGAAAACTTTTGACCTCGCCCCTGACTATCAGCTCCACAGTGTGTCGGATTATATGGTTTTAAAAGGGAACTACTGTTTTTTACAATCTGGACCTCATTTCTGGCATAAAATACGATCATTTACTCACCTCTATAACTTTGGTGTCAGTCGGGAGATATTTAGGTCTGCGTATATCCATATAGTGGGAGTGACTAGGGCACCGAAACGCAGCCTCTAAATAACGCATTATCTGCCGCGAAACTCGTTAATTTCACCAATATTGTGTTGTGATACGCTAGTGCTATTCCCCGTTGAGTCCGGAGGTACCTGCTAGTTTCTTGCAACACGGCTGAATATTTTTCCGATTCTGAGGTTGTGGACGAACCATAGCAATAGCAAATTACAGGTAAACAAGTCAACCATCGCGAGTGTGTGTGGCGCTCAGAGATGACATCATCATCTGTAGATTGACCTACAGACCCCAGTTGATGATAACAGGTAACTCCGGACTCAACGGGGAATAGCACTAGCGTATCATAACAAAATATTAGTGAAAAGAATGAGTTTTGCGGCAGATAATGTGTTATTTAGAGGCTGCGTTTCGGTGCCCCATTCACTCCCACTGTATGGATATACACAGATCTAAGTATCTCCTGATTGACTACAAATGACACAAAAGTTATATGGGTGAGTAAATGATCATATTTTATGACAGAAATAAGGTCCAGGTTGTAAAAAACAGTAATTCCCCTTTAAGTGCTTTGATATATGGATGGTACTACTCCCACGAAGAAAGGAGTGAAATATAGGAGAAAGTGTCGTACGTTATTACTTTTATTTATATTTATTGGACTACATACTTGAACTTCTTACCTTTGGGAGACCTCACACATGTAAGTCTGTCCGTACGTTAGTCAAACACAGACGTTTCATGGCTAATGTGATTATCACAATTCTCATTTTAGGAGCTTTACTCCCAGTCCTATGACGACGTGGGTGTTATGTTTGCCTCTATCGCTGGGTTCAACGAGTACTTTGAGCAGAAGGAGATCAAGCATGAAGGAGTGGATTGCCTCCGGCTGCTGAATGAGATCATTGCGGGCTTTGACGAGGTGACTGACGGACTATTTATATTGGAGCAACTCTTTATCTGCTAGGAACAAATAAGACACAGGCTCACAATCCAGCACATACTGTTGACAAAATAAGACGGTTGCTGATTGCATAACACAGCGGCCTTAAAATAGAATAAGATTTTTTTTTTTAATCTCATTTATCTTTTATGTGCAAAGTTGTTGGAGGAGTCGTACTTTCACTATGTGGAGAAGATCAAGACAATTGGGAGCTGCTACATGGCAGCGTCTGGTTTAGCTCCAGACAAACAGGTGGGACATCTTCTTCTGCATGCTCTGTATTGTTCTGCACATTTTCCCTTCCAACACTGGTGCCTGCTGCTGTAACAACTATATCAAACTCTCAATCTATCTTCAGGCTTCAATGGATGAATGGAATCACCTGAGTGAGCTGGTTTTGTTTGCATTGGCAATGCAGGAGACTTTGAAAGAGATTAATAGGCTCACTAGCCAAAACTTTGAGCTGCGTGTAGGTACGTGTCCGACCTCCGACACATATCAGCAGAGTTTTATTACCGTAATAAAACAATTGTGTAAGAATGTCAAACATCTTGTACCAACTTATTGTCTCACTCAGGCATCGCCCATGGGCCGGTTGTAGCAGGGGTGATCGGTGCCACCAAACCTCAGTATGACATCTGGGGATCAACAGTGAACCTGGCCAGCCGCATGGACAGCACAGGTGTGAGCGGACGGATCCAGGTACCTGAGGCCACCCGCAGGATCCTGAAAGAATGGGGCTTTGTCCTGGATCTACGAGGAGAAATATTTGTCAAGGGGGTGAGTCCAGAAAGATTCAGCACGTGCTGTAGCTACAGTGGTTATGCAACCATCCTTACAGAGGTATAATAAAACTGGGAAAAATCTTGGAGACCACAATTCCTTCCAAAGTCCTGCAGAATGGATGTTACTAATAAGCGGCAACATGAATCAGATTATTGGTCTTTTATGAAGGAGTTGGCAGAGAAGACACTATGGACTTTATTCCCAGGACAAGTGCTAATAAAAGACACTATGATGCAGATATTACTGACTTTCACATAGCTCATAATTATTCTGTTGTAACATTTTATTTATTTATTTATTTTTATTTTTTTACAAATGTCAAGCTTTTTCATTTATTTCTTCAGAAGGCATCGATATGCAAAAAACATCATGTTTTAACACAGGACGTACAAGCTTGCTTACATGTTGTCCGTATTATGCAAGTACTGACTTAAGACTAACAGTCCTTGTTCTGTTTAAAGGCAAAACTAACCAAGCTGTGGACAAATGCACAAATATATCTTGTTTTAGGGCAGATACAGCCATGTTTATTACGTTTGTTTGTCATATTGTCACATTTGTAAGGGTGGGAGAAACAAATGAAGCTACAATGCTTCGGATGGCTCTATTATGCAGAAGAGCGCCAAAAATAGAAATCAAAATCCAAAGCCTGAAGCTGTTTAAATACTAAAGTGATTGTGGCACCTTCCTTTTAACCGGAAGAAACCTTGAGCAGAACTCATATGGGGGGATCCATCTGCTTAAGGACAGATGGCTATAGATGGAAAAGGCTCGATGGGTATACATAAACTTACTGTTATAAGAATAAATAGGTCCACCAAGTTATAAAACTATGTCAGTGATGAAAGTTGTTATATTACATGTGAGTAACCTGGGATAATGTATGAATATACAAGTGTCATAAGCAGATGGGGAAATTATACATAACAGTTTAGTAGGAACCAATAACTGTAAGCGTTGGACTCTGTAGGGAAAGGACCACAGATCAGAAACATCCAGCTCTACAGATCAGAAACAAGTAGCCACACATATCAGAAACAAGCAGCTCCACAGATCATAAACAAGTAGCTCCACATATCAGAAACAAGTAGCTCCACAGATCACACACGTGCAGCTACACAGATCAGAAACGTGCAGCTCCACAGATCACAAACATGCTGCTCCACAGATCACAAACAAGCAGCTCCACAGGTCACAAACATGCTGCTCCACAGATCACAAACATGCAGCTCCACAGATCAGAAACATTCAGCTCCACAGATCACAAACAAGCAGGTCCACAGATCACAAACAAGCTGCTCCACATATCAGAAACAAGCAGCTCCACAGATCACAAACATGCTGCTCCACAGATCCAAAACAAGCAGCTCCACAGATCACAAACAAGCAGCTCCACAGATCAGAAACAAGCAGCTCCACAGATCACAAACAAGCAGCTCCACAGATCACAAACAAGCAGCTCCACATGTCAGAAACAAGCAGCTCCACAGATCACAAACAAGAAGCTCCACAGATCACAAACAAGAAGCTCCACAGATCACAAACAAGAAGCTCCACAGATCACAAACAAGCAGCTCCACAGATCAGATACATGCAGCTCCACATATCCGCAACAAGCAGATCCACAGATCACAAACATGCAGCCTTGCAGATCACAAACAAGCAGCTCCAGAAGACAGACAAGTAGTCATTGTGTCATGAAAAGTTGTGTAGCTATTGATCGACTGCAACCGAGAAGGAGCGATCACAACTTATGATCACTTTTGTTGCTGCAGGTAAGCGAATTCCAGGGGAAAGTCCGTACCTATTTCATCAGCACCATGCGCAGTAAGAGGGCCAAAGCTGGAACAGATGCCCGCCTGGGAGGGCGAACAGAAGGACGCATGACACTGGCGGGAGTGGTTTTCGGTCTCGTCCAGGCCAGACACAAGGAGAAGTTGAGGGAGACCAATGGCGGGTTCAGTCTGACTCCCCGCAAACTGCAGTGCTGAGTGGAGGAGGACCAAGTGCTGCCATATTGTTCCAACTGGTTTACAGTGTTTATGTTCTTGTTTGATTATTTGCTATAACTCGACTAGCTGCTAAATCATCCAATCATACCAAAGCCTTCTTTTCACGTTCTGTCATGTCTTTGTCCACCTCATCTTCCCAGTCTACAGTCAGCTTTCTCAAAGTGCTTTCGTTTAGAAAGCAGTTACTGGTCTCTCTGATGTTTAATAAGCATCTTGAGAACACAGATTTATTTATTTTTTATTTATTTTTTATTGCCATATCTACACTGATTTCAGCTTTTACAGTCTTTTTTTTGTACAAAACAGAATATAAGCCAACATGTCTTGCTTTTTTCTTGTCGTTTGCTGGGGTAATACTCCCAGCGAGATGTCAGACCTCAAAGCCAAACCGCAGAATACCTCAAAACAACCAGCTCAACCTCTCCTAGACTACCAATGGCCTATACAATACTGACTAACATTTTTTACGATTACCCTGCTTTGTTTTTGTTTTATTTTCAATTCATTTCACTTTATGAGATGAGGCATTATGTCTACCTAGCTAGTGT
>JASGAT010396552.1:0-22916 GCA_030220025.1 Chelon auratus
AAACTAATAATGCTTTGCAGAAGAGCTGCTGCAGTCGGATGCACCAGCGATAAATCCAAAGAATGCTGAGCCTCTGGACTCAGGATGGAATTTTTGAGGTCGTCGTTTGTTTGCGAGCTTCACCATGTTGACCGACCTTAGCTGACGGCGACGCAATCCATTTTTATTGACAAGAATTTAATACGCCTGTCTGTAGCACAAGATGTTTGTTTTGAAGATGCCTTAGCATCAGTCGAATTGATGTTCTTGCGTTTACGGCTGTTCCCTTAACCCTCTGTACTTTCCTTATCTAGGCCTCGATGTCCCTTTTTAAACTGACCTACTTTCACATTGATCTACAGACCTGTATTTTCACATATTAAGGATCTTGCAGCCACGTTGCATACACATGGCGTAGATTTGCATTAGAAACCACACAGGGACTGAAAGTATGGTTTAACCCCCAAAGCACTGACTCATATTAGCCCACTGGGGAACTAGCTTTGTCATGCTTTTGCAGCTCTGTGGAGAATCACACTTTTATCTCTCTTCTCAGAAGACTCTTGATGGATTTATTTGAAACGGTATTCAGATTAGAGTGAAACTGAAAAGTGATATAAGCCGTTTGTCTCTTATCCAAACCATGCTCTCTGACTCAGACTCATTCTTCATTCTCATTCACGCTAAACGGTGATAAATGTCGTCCCGACAGATCTTCTGGTAATCTTTCCATCCTTCTGTAGGCTGTAGGAAGAAAATGGATTGATAGTAAAGCTAATGGGTTTTGGTTTGAATAGAATTCAAGTTAATACTGAAAACTGATTACGACCATGTGTGCTGACATACTGTGTTTGTATTTATGCTAATATTATTTGCTCTTGTGATACTCAAGTTTTGAGGTACTTGTGGTTTTTATGTTACTTTATCCTTTTATAAACGTACTGGAGGAAATATTCCTCCACCTCCTCAAGTGGACATTTGAAGAACTGCAGCTTTGAACACCTCCTCGTAGGTTTCATATTCAGTCACAGGGTTTAACACTTGAAGCGAGAAATTTGTTCTTGCTCCTAGGGCTGCGAGAACAAGAATAAAGTTTGTTCTGGCCAGGTAATTTATACTATATACAAACTGAAGAGGGGCAGCACAGTGGCGAGGTGGTTAGCACCGATGCCTCACAGCAATACGGTCCCATGGGTTCTCTCCAGGTTCTCCAGCTTCCTCCCACCGTCCAAAGACATGCTGGTTAGCTTCATTGGTGATTCTAAATCTAAATGTCTCTCTGTGTTAGCCCTGTGATAGACTGGAGACCCGTCCAGTGTGTACCCCGCCTCTCACCCGATGACAGCTGGGATAGGCTCCAGCAGACCTCACGACCCTTCACAGGAATAAGCGGTTACAGAAGAAGAAGAAGAAACTCTAGAGTCCTCACAAGGCGCTCCCACTGCAGCATACGCCACACGTGCTAAGCATTGTGGGAGATGCGGGAGATAAACAGCTAGGAGCACTTTTCTTACTATTTTCAGATGTCGACCAGAGGTTCTGACGACCGAGTCCGTCGGATCACGCCGTTCATTCAGCGTGCACCCACACAGATTATGATCTCCATCCAGAAGGGATTAGCGGTCACACTCCAAATATTAGCATCTGTGAGCTCACAGAGTGTCTGCTAGCATTTCCGCTTTTCCGCATTAGCCACGCCCACCTCCAATTTCTGACCGATCGCAGAATATTCGTCAGGCACCACACCAAGAGAAAGAAGTGCTGTTCGGTTGATGTGTCGAGAACTCCTTGGACTGTGAGAACAATGATGCAAGAAACAAGAAGTTTGTTCTCGCAGCTCTAGGAGCGAGAACAAACAAGCTGAGTATGCAACAGCCATTAAGTACATTACAAAAATGTTTACATCAAAGGATCTGTCCATTTACAAAACATTTTATGAACAACCAAAAAAAAAAAAAAAGAAGAAGATACATTTCAGCACATTGCCATCTGCTGTTTAGTTCTGGGTGTTTGTACCGTTCACTATTCTTATTAAACCAGCGTAAACCTTAGGAATAGTAGTTACTTTGATTGAACAATTACAGTTAAAGTCTTATATGTAATTTTTGCACTTTGCATATTAATGCTGTGGGCCAGATTTGACCATCTGGACCGTGGGCCGTACGTTTTCCACCCCTGGGTTAGAGCGTAAAGCCAAGTGAGGCTGAGATGAGAAAAACTTTTACTAAACTTAAATCACTGTTGCTCATGAATAGATTAATAAGAACGTTAAGAAGATAAAGGGGAATGAACATCCTCAAAGTCAACACTTATACAAATCAGACTGGGCATGAAAGATGACAGCATGTGGTGTCATCAGATCAGAATCCAATGTGGCCTCAATTTGGTGATGAAGTAACGTAACCTGTTTAACTCTTTACAAAGTGTATTTTAATTACGGCCAGTTATTGTCTAATAGCTTTTGTTTGTGCATATTTCATACCAGTCTTGATTGTGTTTCTCTTGTTCCATTGTACTGTGGCTGCAGAGGCCTGTGTGGGAGTGGAATAAAAAGTACTATCTGTTTGTGGTCAGACCAGTCGTAACCCATAACACGGGCATTAGGAACATCTGTGGCCTGAGGGGGTAAAAGGTTATGAGACAATACTTGAGGTAATGCTATTTAATATGGCGTGCAGCTGTCTATCCGCACGTATACCTGTCTGTCTGTCTGTCTGCCTGCCTGCGGCTAATATTACATCTTTTTTTAAAAAAAAAAAAAAAAAAAAATCCACTGCTGCATACCTGATCGGAGACTTGTTTACGGAAACTCTATCCTCCCTGATGTGATTGCTTCCTCGTCTCAGGCCTCCCAGTCATGCCTGACTCACTTTATGAGCCGTCCCCGCGGACAAACAGGCCTTCATGCTCCACGTAGTGCTTTGTGTGAGCGTATTGGGAAAGATCGTTCTTAACTGTTTGTGAATGTGCACAGAGGCACGTCTTGCGGTTAAAAAAAAAAAGGTTTTGGAAAAGTTATTTTTTGTGTTTCAAGACAGATTCTCCAGTAGTAAATTTGAATGTCGTGCACGAGGCACATATGCGAAGCGTCCCATCAGTGCACTACGGCTGCATTTTATATTACCGACATGATTTAAACTGGTTTAATTTGTACATCTCTGACTGAAGTAAAATGCATCTTCAGCTTTGAACCTCACGCTGTCAGTGTGGCATGACACAGACACACCTTGCAGCAGTCCTCTGACGTAAAGCTCAGTATGTAGGCCAGCTGATAAGAGAGGTGGCTGTTCATGAACTGCCACCTCTCTGGTGGAAGACAAATATCCGTTGGTGGCTTCTGAAGAGGCCATCAATCACTGGATTCTGCTTTAACAATGACTGTCACTCTTGGTTATATAACAGTTATACTCCCAGCAAGCAGTCTGAGCTGTTATGAGCCTGCAGTTGTTTCTGAACCTCCACAATGTGATTAGAGGCGCCCGTACGGCTTAGGTTAGTTGACAAAGGCGGGTCAGTTACAGTCCAGAGTCCAAGGCTGATATGAAAAGAAACGGGAGCCTAGTTTATATTTTTAACCTAAAAAACAGATTATACAGTAATACAGGTCCTGGCTCAGCATGTCAGTATCAAGTCACATGCACAGAAAAGTTGCTGGTTCCTTGCAGTTTGCCAGGCTCGGGTGCACAGAAGTTCAGGCAGGACCTTCGGTTAATATCTAACCGACGACGTTTGCAGCATCAGCTTCAGTCTAAAACATTAGTGTAAAGCGTGTCTGTAAAAGGACTTTCATAAACATCACAAGGTCTTTTTGAAGAGATACTTCGGAGGCCTTCAAGGACCACGGCCACTGTTGCAGAGTTAAATTTTAGAACCTCCACGATAAGGTACCAAAAACATAAACAGGGCTGGCGAATGGGGTCATGGATGGCAGACTCAGCCTGATCTAACCCCGTCCAGTCGGCCTAGCCCTGACGCAGCACCACCACCAGCCTATCCAGTATTCAACACCATCTGCAGTCGGAGCTGGCTGCAGGCAGGGCTCACAGTGGTTAATATGCAGACGCTGGAGAGATGTATGAGGATAGGGAGCGGGGGCAGGAAGGACACTAATGGAAGAATCTGGCTTTTAAAAAGTGAATTAGTCATTTTCATTACAGTAGGGTTGCCTGCCGCTTTACCGTGTAGCTGTTCAACACTGCAAATATTTTCAGAAGAACATAAAGGTAGGCTTAAAATAAATAAATGTGAGTTTGTGTGCGTCAGCGTATAGAGCCCCCTGCCGACAGTAGAGCCTCGGCTGTGATGAGAGTGACTGAAGGGTGCTGACAGGCCAGTGTTGTTCCACAGTCCTGCTGAGGGGTGTGGTGGGGGGTGTTATCGGGGCAGGTCAGGACACAAATGCTCCTGCCTGCTTCGTCCCTGCTCCCCTCTCTCCCCCCTCCCCTTGTGCTGTCATGGCCTGGTCTGTTGGTTTAACCCTCGGCAGGTCCTGTGTGTGTTTTCAGTCTTTAGCAGTGGAGCTAAATTCACGGTTGTTGTTGAACATCTTTAAATCTAAAACTCTAGAAGTCGATTCCAGTTGGGCGACAGGCGGGGTGCACCCTGGACAAGTTACCAGTCTACCTAACCAGCATGTCTTTGGACAGTGGGAGGAAGCTGGAGTACCCACCCAGACACAGGGAGAACATGCAAACTCCATTCAGAAAGGCCCCAGTCGGCCCATGGATTAGAACCCAGAACCTTCTTGCTGTGAGGCATCAGTGCTAACCATCAACACCACATTGCACAACTGTTCAACGAAATCTGGGCTGGTTGGAATTATTTTGGTGTTTTTTTTTAACGCCGATTTGAAACAAAACCAAACTGCAGTTCCTCTTTCCAAGTCTGTGACGTCTGTTTGTGCTGTTCTCTAGAGAGTAGAGAAGCTCCGTAGGTCTGTTAATAGACTACATGACGTCAGCAAACGTCCTCACAGTAACTAGACGTGAGTAGTCGTGATGGTTGACTGCTGCGGGTCTCTGCTGGATGATTTCTATGCTTGGACCGCGTTGCTTTTCGTGATAGGCTGCTCTCGGTGGTCGACGTGCGAAAACAAAAAATCTGGTGAAAGTTTTCTGTGTGGTTTTTGAGACACTCTTTTAGGCTTGAAACCACAAACACTGCTGCTTCTCACATGAATGCTGTTTTTCAGGAAAGGCAACCCTGATGAACCCACACCATTCCTGCGCTAAGCTAAAAGGCAACGTTAGCAAAGAGCTAGTGCATAACTTTTAGCATCAAACGCTCAAAACAAAAAAAGAGACGACAGAGCGTGCGCTAGAACTGAGCTGCGGGAGAGAGTGCGCGTCTCGTTCACGAGTTAACTTCCTGTTCAAACCCAGCAGGTTGCAACTGCACCACGATTAGCACCACCATCGGGATTAGCTTTGTGCACCATGTAGTTGCAACGCGTTTTAGCCGCTATGACAAATCACTGCACAGCCTTGAAAATGACAAGTTGACTTTAATCTGACATAAATCACATTAATGCTGCTGTTGTAGATACGTTTCAAACGATTGCCAGAGGGAGGGCTCTCTGACTTTTTGGCTGCAAAGGAGGTTAAGGAGTGCAACAGTGACTAGTAGGGATGTAAGTATATTATCCTTTGTCGCATTTAGGTTTCGCTGAAGGTTGATGGATCCACCTTTACCAGGAGGGCTGCATGGTGGTGACAGGGAACTTAAACCTTAATAATGAACGTGCAGCCCTCTGTGAAGAGAGGAGGCTTTTTCTTTTTCTTTTTTTTTATTCATGGAAAAAAAAACAGATGTGAAGTGACATTTAGATGGAAGAGGTGGACATCTGATCGCTCTGTAACCTCACTGACCTGTATGTGCTGTGAGAGGGCCAGGAGTCTTTCCATATCTGTCACATCCTTTAATGAGGGAGAACAGTGAGAAGGAACACACAGACACTCGCTAATGTACGTTTCACCAAAATACGTGTTTTTGTTGCACGTTCCTGTTTTAAGGCGATGTCCTACGAAGCTAGCAGCTGTCGTTCCTTCACGTTTTAGCTGCATCTGCATGTAAAGGTTTACATGCATTTGTTTTTTGTGTGTGTGAGAATCTGGTGTATTCCTGTAAGTAGGCTGTCATAGGACACCCTCAACCACAACTGTCCTGGAGTCAGCGTTGGAGCAGCGGGATGGAAAAAGAAAGAGAGCGAAAGAGAAATGAGGCTGAGCAGATGCTGAGAACCTTACTCACGACAAGAGACGGACGAGCCAACTCAGACATTTGTCTCTGATTTAGATTTGATATCCACTTTAAACTAATTTCTCAGCTCTCCCCGCTCATTTCCATATTTCCATCCATTCCTTTTTCATTCATCACCCTCCAGTGCTAATTCCCTTGGCGAGACGAAGCAAAGGCGGATGCTTTGCTGAAGTTTCCCCCTACTATCTCTTTTTTTTTTACTTCTGTGACTTCTCTTTAGCTTTCCTTCATACTGCAATCTCTCGCTTGCTTTGCCTCCTGCCCTTGGAGATCTTAGCCCTCACTGTATGATAAGAAGTATAGTAATTATAGCTGAGTGAGACATTGTGGCCAAGGACTGCCGGTCATAATAAACACATTGACACAAGCTGTGCCACCCTGGTTAGGCTATCTCGGCAGATAAAAAAGGGTGCATTTGTGCTTTAGTGGATGCTAAATCAACTATTACATGTGGTAAAATCTATGTGGGTGGCAAATAAACCACGCCTGTATTGTTTTATTTCTTTATAGATACCTCTCCTCCTATGATAGCTGTTGCTGATAAATGATGTCACCAAACCTGTGTCCTATGTTTAAGTCTTGCACCAAGTCTTGCATTATTTCCTCTTATTTTGGAGTTCATTACTAAGTAAGTACAGGATTTCTGCTGGGCACACTTGCTTTGTGTACATGTATGCATGCAGGGAGGCGTCTTTGTTGTGAAAAGCGTTTCAGTTTGGAATGCAGCCCGGGAGTCTGGGAGGCCATCTGGACTGAAGATTGACCTGTCATACCTGCGAATGATTTACAGGGTGCAGGAATCTTTCACACACACACAGCAGTTGTCTTCCATGAAGAGTTGCAGAGAGGAACACAAATCAGACGCTAAATAATAGGATTAAACGTGCAATCACGTGCAGGCACGTATGTGATCACGTAGCCGCTCTGTGGCGAGCGTTAGATTTTTGATTTGTATAATCTGGAAGGAGGCACGGTTCTCTGTGGGGCCTGTTTTTTTTGGGTGCGTGACAACCGTGAAGAGACTGTCGGCTGTAAAAACAACACACGCAAAGGAATGAGACAATTACATATGTATATACAGGGCTCAGGAGACCACTGAAGAGTGTGAAAGCTGGCTTTTAAAGTCATTCAGAGACACATAACATATTGCCGATTGCATTTGAATTGATCAAAGCACTAATACTGCACCAAAGGAGAGTTGATGAGCAGCGAGTGCAAGCCATTTATACTTGTGCGCTCGTCAGCCTGGTACGTAACAGCGGCACCCAAACGCTAGTTGGGTTCATGCTTCACTTTCATCAAAGGCGACTGAAACTTTCGAAAAAAATTTCGAGTCCTACAAACGTTTGTATCTCCGAGACTCCTCTGTCAACCTTTCCTCGATGTGTTCCATCTTTATTGATCCAAAACAATCAATTCAAAAATTGCAGAGATGGAAGGAGCACCTGGAAATACTAAAGCGGAAACATGCTACTACCAAGCGGACCAATCACAGCTCTTGCAGTCTGTGTCACCACGTCTGTGTTTGCATCCAGACGTCAGAGAGCAGCCATGACTGGAACGCCACCAGAGTGAGGGTCAACGGTGGGTCAAGGGTCGTGACAACGCTGAGAGGGGTGAGTGGGGGAGGAGGAGAAGTAGGAGGAGGACAAGGAAGAGGGAGGAAGATGAGAAGAACAGAATGTGCGCACAAGAGTTTGGACCAGAGAGGTAAACGAGAGAAACGGGGGGAGGACGACGCACATCACTGACGCTGAGCAGAAGCGCTCCTGCACCAGCGTGTTAGCGGTGTGCGTGTGTGTGCACGTGTGCGTGTGTTTATGTGCGTGAGCAACAGACAGCTAACCAAACAACAGCAAAAGGAGAACGCTAAGTAAAAGTGCAGCTCTGCTCTGGAAATAGCAAATGGCCTCACAGTGGAGAAACCAGATGGGTGCACGGACACACACTCCACTACAAGCTGGCATGATGTGTGTGTGTGAGTGAGTTGTGGTTTGACAATGTTGGCCGTTTTAGAAGAATCCACTATGAACAACAACAAAAAAAAAAACTACTGTGCACAAATCCATGTGCAAACTTTCCTTTTTACAACCATAAAAAAATAACTTCCCAAATGCATCATGGGGGAAAAAAAACGAGGATTGAGGAAATGAGTGGAGCCTGGAGCGTGCACTGTATTTACGTCCCCGCCGCATGCATATAGGACGCCGTAGCCAGACGGAGCGGGCCGTTTCTAAACATAAACCGTGCAGCATGTAATATAGGCTGTTGTGTGTGTGTGTGTCTGTGTGTGTGACAGTGTTTTTGGTCGTCTGTTCAGTTTCAAGGACGGGTTAAACACTGCTGTCTTTTTATAGCACCTGCAATTCGGCTGGCGTGCGTGCGTTCGCGTGCGTCTTTGTGTGTGTGTGCGGCGGCGGACTTGAGAAGGAGCTTTTGTGTCTGTGTGTTGTTGCGTTTGTGTAGATAGATACTTGCGATACTGTCAATGCTGTGATAGGGGAAAAACTGAGGGAGAAAAAATGGTTGGGTGTGTGTGTGTGTGTGTGTGTGTGTGTGCATGCACCCTCCTGCCTGTCCTTGGGCCTTTCACCACAGCTTTGTCCCCTGCAGTCATAAAAGCGTATGAATCAGCCTTCACTGGCACACACACCCACACACACACACACACACACACACACACACACAAGTGTATTTTTCCATTCAAGTGTGAAAAAAACAGACAGATGACTCACCTGACCTGCATTTCACACACTCATTGCACCGGCTCGGGAAACAAATATATCACTGGTATTTTCAGACATGTCCACATGTCTGCTCAGGAAGGTTGACTGTAGATAGTTTGGAGAGTCGGGTCAGGTGTCGAGGAAATTCAAATGGGTGCGTTAAGAGCTTTGATATCTGACTGTGTCTCCGGGCTTTACGAGGTAGCAAGTGGTAAGCTAGGCTGTTCATTTTTACGCTGCTACAACACTTTTGAGAAATTACAGGCACCATACAGCCACAACATTAAGACCACTGACAGGTGAAAGTGAATAACACTTGTTGTCAGAAGATGAATAACATCTTGTGACAATTCAATGTTCTGCTGGAACTGGAACCAGCAACTACCAGCCCGTCAAAGCTCACTCGCCTGGGTGCAATACCTCCTGTTTATTTTTCTGCTAAGCTAAGCTAACTGGCTACTGATTATGACTTCATATTGAATGGAAAGATATGACAGTGGTATCTAAACCATTCAGGCATAACATTATGACCACTGGCAGGAGAAGTGAATAATATTTAAACCATCTTGTGACAATTCATTGTTCTTGGTGGGAAACTTTTGTACCTGGCATTCATTGGATGTTACTTATACATGTAGCACCCACCTAGACCAGACCAGGCACCCCCACCCCATAGCAATGACACTCCTTGATGGCAGCAGCCATCCCCAGCAGGATGCAGCCTGATACAGACACACACACAAAAACGCTTTAGGAACAACTAAAAAAAAAAACATGAAGAACAGCACAAGGTGTTGACCTAGCCTCCAAATTCACTAGATCCCAAACTGATCAAGTATCTGTGGGATGATCCACAGAGGCCCCTCCCCTCAAAGGCCCCCCCACTAACAATATCCTGTTGCCAGACACCACGAGACACCCTCAGAAGGCCCATTTCCATTCTCTGATGAGTCACAACTGTTTTGGAGGCACAAGGGAGACCTACACAAAATTAGGCAGGTGGTCATAATGTTATGCCTGATCGGTGGACGTTTCTCTAGAGCAGCTGAAAAGAATTTTTTACATGTTGCATGAGCTAGTGTAGTATTCACAATCTTCGATAGTGTCCGAGTTCACGGGCTGTCCTGTGTTTGCCGCCACTTTCAGAAATGACAGAAGCTAATGGTGAGTTAACATATTGCTACTTCGGGTCTGTTCAGACCTTCCATTAACATCCGCCCATCTGTGACGTCTGACAGCACACCAGCGCTGCCTGCATTGTTCAACGGCTGTTTTTCAAACGACACTGTCCTGACTCGTGGATACGCTTCACTGCTTTCCGTTGATTTATGATCGGGACACCTATCCCGTGACAGACAGGTACAAACACGGTGTGTAATTAAACTCAATGATACAAATTAAATACAACCGACCACAAGCTGACACATGCACCTTATGACGTACACCTCGTTCTTATGTATTTTCCGTAGCTCCCCTTTAAAACACTGCTCTCTGCTCCGTGTCGTGTCTTGTAGACTCCAGGTCTTGCCAAAGTAGAGACCTTTGAGATGAAATACGAGCAAATGAAGGTAGACCTGATACGGTTCAGCAGTCCGAGAGAACACTGTGGTTATTAAGTTGTTTTTTTTATTATTATGGGAAGCCTACTCATTTCCAGCCTCTCAAAGTCTATTGTTCACATGTAGAACTTAACTGGTGAGATGGGAACAAATTAATCAGAGTGAGTTATTTAACACTATGTTTGAAACGCTGAGTCATGGTGTTGACTTTTGAACCTTTTCCTGTTCCTTCAAGATATTGAGTTTTGGACTTTCTCTGTTATCATTGTTTGGTTTTTAAATTGTTTCCCGTTTTATTTTGAAAAGGTCCCTTTCAGTTAGTTGTAGATCCTGTCCGTGCTGCGCTCCCTCCTTTTATTGGTTGCTCCTCTGCAATTGGTTCAACCTGTGTCTCGTTGCCTCATTAGTCCTCAGTGTATATATATATACCTGCTCTTCTCTGGCTGTGTTTCTCCTCTTCCTCCTTTGCCTGTATTTTCTGTCTCTTGATGTATTTCCTGTTTTTAGATTATATAGATTAACTTGCCTCACTCTGCAGCACTTATTGCAACCTTTTTTCTTCTTTAAACTGAACTTTGCTGTTTAAAATCTGCCTTGTTTCCTTGTGTCTGACCCGCATTTGGGTTCTCCCTTTCCCTTCCATTTCTATGACGCTCAGTTTTCAACTACTTCAGTATTTGCGATAGTTTCTCCTTCTTGTCTGCTACATATCACACAGAGACTCTGGACTTTTCACTCCAGCAAATCTTTCACTTATCCTTCATAAGTGACAAATTACGCTTGCCAGAGGAAAATAAAATAACAGTAAAAGTATCAACACTAAAATTAACTGCAATGAATGACAAGTGGTATTCAGTCCTGTACCATTGAGGCAGTGTGCAAATGGAGTTAAAGTGACAAGTGCAAACCCAACTGCAATCGGTGCCGATGTGTCCGTGGGTGGCTATTCAGGTGCAGTGTAAAGTGGAGATTGTTTTCTGACACATAATGAAGCAGCTGCTTTATTCCACACAGAAAAAAAATCAGGAATTCATAAGGGAGTTGGAAAAAACATTGGATCGATAGACAGATCTTTCTCCATAACATCACTGGGCTCCTACTCGGCAGGTGTTGGAAGGTCTCTACAAGTCCAGTTGCCTTTTTTGAACCTTTGTTGGATAGTCTCCTGAATGAAAAGCTTATAGTTTGTTTTTTGTTTTCTTTTTTACAAAACTGCTTCCAGTGTCCCATTGGGTTCTCTTTTTAATTGACTCATTAACAAGACATCTGTAATTGTCCGACCAGTGTTTCTTCTTTCTGTGGACACCTTTTCAGTGTTTGTATGTCTCTCTTGGTGAGGACGTTGATTGACATAATACATTCCCTAGCTCCTAACCCTAACCGTCTTAGACTTACTTGGACTTAGATAAGCTTTATTGATCCACGAGGGAAACTGCTTTGTCACAGTAGCTGAGTTGCACATAAAAACACTCTTAAGAACCACAAGTAAAAAAAGATTAAGTAAAATATAGTAACCCTAATCATAACCTTATAGTAACGTTCATCCTAAAACCAAATCTTAACCCTCTTGTAAGGAAATGAGGACCGGCCTCACTTGGCACAAATGCCGTCACCGGTCCTCAGAAAGATAGCTGGACAAGAGCACACACAGACACAGACCTTTGAAAACAATGACGGTTTGTGAATAACAGGCGGGACTCAGCCCATCCTTGATATAACAGGTGTTTCATCTAAGCCTATCACATTACACCTGTAATCATTAACTACTTGCAGCTCACTGTGTGTCTTTCTATCCATACACGGCCGTCTCTGTCAATCACTTGACCTCTGCTGGTTGTCTTATGCAACAGTTCATTGCCTTTGTTGACTAATGACCTTATCAGGCCTCTGTACACAATGATGTCATTCCCAGGTGTGAGTGTGTGTGTCTGTGTTTGAGTCTGGGGGTCACGTAGTTGTACTTCAGTGTGCTATCACTTTGCCTCAAAATACCGTAGAGGCCATTCATATATTTGCACTGGAAACAGTTTTTTTTTTTTTTCTTGCACACTGGCCTCTGCAGACGCCAAACATATTCAGTTCAGCTTTGGGAGTTGTGAGAAAAATAAATGTATATTCCGTGTTTTGCAGTAACTGTTTTTTATATCTTACCTCCACCTAAAAGATGAATCAGGCCATGTCCACACATACGAAAACGATCTTTTCCCTCTCCGTTTTCGAGGGCATCGTTTCAAGAAATATCCCCGTCCACACAGGTCCGTTTCAGCACGAACGAAAACGCTACTTCATATTCCAGGCCTATAGGTGGCGCTGTTTCGGTTTCAGAAATTCACCAAAAACGGAGAGGAAGAGGTGGAGCACAAACCTTGAGCGCTGTTTACAAATCGCCTTTTTTGCTCAGTGTGGTGGCACAGGAGCATGATATGTTGCCGTGGTAACCCTAATAGGCTCAATATCTTCTCCAGCATGAAAACTAGCATGTAGTCCGCCATTGTTGTTGATGTTGTTACGAGACGTCTTGCGGGACGTGGAAGGCTGCTCGGGAGTGTGGCGATGACGTCATCGTTTTCCCCGTTTTCGCTGTCCACATGGAAACGCAAGAGTTGCGTTTGCGAATTTCTCCACCCTGAGACCTGTTTTCAGAAAAGTGCGTTTTAGGGCTGTGCGTTTACAGGATACATGTGGACGATCGGCCAAAACGATGAAAAACTTATGCGTTTCAGCGTTTTTGCGTTTCCGTTTGGACAGGGCCTCAGTCTCAAGGGCAACATGGCTTGACGAGTTTAAAGTGCACATGCTCTTCACCAGTCCTGAAAGAAAATGCAAAAGCACTGCTGCTGTTTTCAAAGTCCAGATTCCCTGAGTCCTTGTGGAGAAGAATTTTGTCATCTGTGCAGGAATCTGACAAACTAAATCCATTTTAGCAGGGAACTTGCTGTAAATTACGTGCAAGGCCCTTTCTGATAAAACAAAGTACTAGCTATCTATCTAGCTAGCTATAGCATTTAATATAATGATGAATAGTAGATGTTGGATTAAATTTGATGCAAATACATACTCGAAACCACTGCCATTCATTATCTAAGCTGTCTAGTGTCATTTTAGCCATGCTAGCAGAGCTGTCTATCACCATGGTCCAGAATTGCGGGATAAATCCATAATTTGTAGCTGTGCCTTGTTATCAGTGCTATATGAAACATTTTTGCAGATAGATCATGTTGCAACTAAGGTGGTGGACTTTGTAAAGATGATATCTGTCCAATAACTCTCATGCTAGGTTTCCAGTCTTGGCACTTAGTTCAAAGCACCAGTCTCAAAGAGCCGCCATAAAGGAGGGAAGGTAGATTTCTACATTTATAACACGTGAGCTATCACTTCATTCAACAGGAGTATTAATCATTACTAACCTATTGTTTTACTGCAGAGTGCAGATACGAGACAATTGCTCGACAAGTTGCAAAACTGGCAGCTCAACAAGTAATGTGTTCATTAATTAAAGATTAGAAACAAATTCTAGTGTAGACGTTGCATGGTTTAAATGGCCTCTCTACCTGCTATGACTGTGGACTGGACACAAAGCATGTTCTGCAGAATTGTCCAGAATGCTTTTGGGGAATCAGAGGTACATGAATGTGAATGCCTCGCTCAAAGGCTGCATTCATAAATCCAGTTCTAAATATGGCAGCGTTGTATTTGCTCTATTAGCACGAGTTTTAATCTATCGTGAGGTTTCGGTCAGCTTTAGCTGGCACAGTGAGAGAGTCAACTGCATTCAGTCTCACTGGTTATTTTCCTTCCACTTACTGAGATGTGGCATCTGATTAACCTGCGGTACAAGTCCAGTGTTAGTCTTGGAGCAGCATGGGGGAATCTCCAGCCGCCCAACTCTGTTTAGTCAAACCTTTTAGTCAAACACCTGCTCATTACCTCACCGAACACACACGGATGCACGCACACGCCTGTTTGACAACGCACTACAAAAACTGTAATGTGGGGAAAATTCCTGTCTAATTGTAGAGCTTAGATGAATTAAGTATGACAAGTGCAAAGAAATCTGCCTCCCTTTCTATTTTCTTTGCTCGGCCTCCATTCAGGTCTTATGTAACCGTGCTGCTGAGAACCTGCTGGCTGTTCAAACAAGTCGGTAACACAAAGGGTAAAGACGCAGACAGACACGACCCACATACTGAGCCACTTCCCTGCATGTAGCTGTCAGTCTTTCACCCCCACATCATCTGAAGCACCAGCGCGTGCACACATTTACTGTACACCCACACAAAAGAATCCGCTCCTGTCATGTTTGAAGATCAGGGTGTTGCAGAGATAATAAGTGGCTGCCAGCGGCGAAACAGATGACTGCAGCCAAGTCGAGTCTTACTGAGAAACCTGTCCCAAGAAAAAACCGATAAACTTTCCATTGTTCTGTCTCATCTTTTACTGTCATGACTCATTACAGATAAGTGGCCGGTTCAGATTGTGCACTAGTGACTTGTGACTGGCTTTGTGTTGTTATTATTTGAAACACAGAGATGGCCGGGTTTCTGGTTTGCATAGATTGTAAGGAGATTTTGAGAGGTATTATGTAATGGCCACTTCTTTCATGCACACAGTTCACTTAATTTTCATGCCGAGAGTTAGATGAGAAGATACATCGATCAGGTAGGTCTCCCTTGTGGTGACTCTTCAGAGAATGGACATGGGCCTTCTGAGGGTGTCCTGTGGTGTATGGCAACAGGATGCTGTTAGTGGGGGGCCTTTGAGGGGAGGGGCCTCTGTGGATCATCCCACAGACACTTGATCAGTTTGGGATCTAGTGAATTTGGAGGCCAGGTCAACACCTTGTGCTGTTCTTCATGTTTTTTTTTAGTTTCTTCCCAAAGCGTTTTTGTGTGTGTGTCAGTCAGTAAATACCAGTCATAATCAGTAGCCAGTTAGCTTAGCTTGGCAGAAAAAGAAACAGGAGTCATTGTTCCGAGGTGAGTGAGCATTGAAGGGCTGGTAGGTGCTGGTTCCAGTTTCCAAATTGCCAAAGTTAACCAAATTTTCTCCTCTCTGTGAGATGGAATTTTGATCACAATCATTTCAAAAGTTTTTCTTTCAAGTCTGACTTTAAAAGTAAACAAAGAACCTAGTTTCCATGTTGCTAACTGCGTTGGGAACCCATCTGGGGATAGTTACCAGCCGACCTGAAAGCCACATTAGAGCGGTAAAAGCAAGGGATTGCACAACGTGACCTCCACGTTAGTTTCATGGATGTATTAAGAGTCGGCTCTGCTGCCAGTTTGTCCGTCCCGGTGGTTACTTGTAGTATTCCAAAGTATGAAAAAAAATTCCCCTAAATGATTCTTGCACAAGGACCACCGTTATGAAATAAACATCTGTAAAACAGTTGACAGATTTTTATTCTTTCTATTATAAACCTCTACAGCCCCTTGTAAAGACAGTTATTTTTGTGACATCATCCCAATGTTAAGTTTATACAAGACCATAAAATACCAGCCATATTCCTTTAGTCTTCCAACACCAAGATGATGCTGTAACTCCACTTGAAGGCCAGAAGTGTCCTGACATCTACTTTTGTCTCATTTAATCTCCAGGTAAAGAAATGACTCATACGTCTGAGTGCTGCTCTGCTAATGGTATGCTAGCTATCAAATGCTCTAGGCTCTGAGAACTGACTTAGCTGCATAATAGCAGCTATTTGTCAGACCTGTCCGTCACAGCCGGTAGTGGTTAGAAGGCTACAAAGAGCTTTTCTATTAGTTTTTTGTCCATTCAAGAAACGTTTGACAGATGAGCTGCACAGGTTTTAGCTGCACACAATAGTGTGAAAGGTATGATTGTATAATTCGGGGTTTCTGGCTGATTTTCAAATCTAAAAGTTCTGAAATGTCTTTGTAATTAGAGTTGGGACGTTTGCGAACAAATCGAATCTATTGACCGGCTCTTTAAAATGAACGATGGAATTGATTCACACAGCTCAAATGCACATAAATAAAGCATAAATAATATATATAGACTTAAATATCACTCCAAGATAATATGTATTGGTGGGATGTCTAAGTTTGAATGACTCTGATCCAAATCTTACCCTTATCACAATGCTTATTGATTGATTGATTAATTTTCTATAGCTGCTTGTTCCTGTGAAGGGTCACAGGGGAGCTGGAGCCTAACCCAGCTGTCATTGGCTGAGAGGCGGGGTATACCCTGGACAGGTCTCCAGTCTATCACAGGGCTAACACAGTGAGACAGACAACCATTCACACTCACACCTACGGCCAATTTGGAATCACCAATGAACCTAACCAGCATGTCGGTGGGAGGAAGCTGGAGAACCTGGAGAGAACCCACACAGACTTATTCTGAGGATAAAATAAGTTACTCCCAGGCTGGCATCTTAAAAATAAATATCAAAATTAGACAGATTTTTGAATGACTCTTTGGAAAGAACGGATCCAAAAGATCCGGCTCCCTTCATAGAGCCATAAATTACACATACTACTTCTGCAATAACATGTAAATATATAATCCCTGTAATTCCTGTTCACATTTGCATTTTATTCACCTGACTCTTACTGTCATGTTCACATTTTCTGTGGACAGCTTGGAAAGTTAAAACATTTATGTCATAGTTGTTTTGTCCTATTTTCTGTTTTTTTTTTGTCTTGTTTTTGTGATTGTACTTTCACGTTGTGTTGCTCACGAATCATTTCCAACTGCCCTCTGAATGCTGAGTTAAATCTGAGTCAAGTGCAAAAGTTTTCATGGCAAATACTCCAACGTCATCATTAATAAAGATTACCTCGTACATTCCCCACACCCACAAAGGCCCACACCTTTAAGCATTCATGTAGATAATGGATGTAAAACCAGTACTAACGTATGATAACCACACTTTGAGGGTGAGGAGGTACATGCTTGTCACCGCTCTCAGTTTTGTTACTCATTCTGTTTTCTTGTTTTGGTGAGGCGGTCGATTGGACGTAACACTGACTTCTGACTGCACCGTAAACTCTCTTCCCAAACCGCACACTCTTTCGATAACGCGGCATATTCTTCTAAATGGCGTCCTAATTTCCATATCTTTGGGAAGATATTTAGAGGAGACACAGGGTCACATACATTTCCATACCTGTGTGGGATCAGCTTTATCTTTAATGTGTGTAGCTTGTGTGTGTGTGTGTGTGCGGGTGTGAGAGTGATCCTGCTGATAGTGTCATGAGTGCGTCATCGTGGGGTCTCTACTCGCAGTGCACACACACTGAACCAGATGAGTGCAGCCGCTAAAACCGCAGGCCTGACTCACCACGCTGTTGTTATTCTTCTCGTTGTTCTTACGCTGTCTGTTGTTCCATGACCCTCACCTTTGCACTACTTTCTCCCCGGGGCGAGCGAGCCACTCTAAATACTCCCCCAGCCTCCCTCCCTCCCTCTGTCTCTGTCTCTGTTTCTTTCTTCTGTATTTTCCTTCTCATTTTCTTTTATCACGAGTCGGAGTGGACTTCCTGCCTAACAATTGGAGGAACCCAGCAGTCAGAGGTGTCACGTTCTCTCATCCCCGCTGTATCTCTGCTGCATGCACAGATAGCGGCGCACGGACAGCTGGCGAGGTGAGGCAATTCAGCCGGAAGAGCTGGTTCCTGTTCGGGAGTCCATGGATGATAACCGCCGTTGACTGGACATTTAGTACGTGTTCGTAGATCACGAGTTTAGTGCAAAGAGTTTGTCGTAAGAGCAGGACTGCCGTTTCTTGGTGTTATTACAACTGACTGCTTAGGTCTTATTTGAGTGTTATTTTCATTCATTTTTAGAATGCAGTGACTAAAAAAAGACACAAGAAATCCCCCAACAATATTGAATTTATTTTCTTATTGTGTTACTGTAGAAATACATACTGTACGTAGGCATAACATTATGACCACCTTCCTAATATTGTGTAGGTCTCCCTTGTGCCTCCACAACAGTCTTGACTCATTAGAGAATAGACATGGGCCTTCTGAGGGTGTCCTGTGGTGTCTGGTAACAGGATGTTGTTAGTGGGGGGCATTTGAGGTTTTGAGTTGTTCCTAAAAGTCGGTTTAGAATTTTGCATTAAGTTGACGCAACTGACGTGCACATCCCCCGAAATGTAACTCTACGTCGCTGCAGTGCAGACCACAAGAGCTGTGATTGGTCCGCTTTGTAGTAGCATGTTTCGAATAGTTTCGGATCAATAAAGATGGCACACATCGAGGAAAGGTTAACTGAGGAGGTTCAGAGATACAAACGTTTGCACAACTTTGTGTTCGTGTAAAGTTTCAGTCGCCCTTGTTGAAAGCGAAGCAGGAAGTGGAAACAAAAATTAACCCAAATGACAAAGAAAGACACTGAAGCGCCGACTAGTGTTTAGGTGCCGTTTTTACAGAGCGAGCCAGACTGACGAGAGCACAAGTATAAATGGCTCGCACTGGCGTAGGCTACGTACGTAGGTTACAGCTTCCATGTCCCGCAGCACCCTAAAAGCACCTTAACCTGTTTTTGTGTCTGTGTCTGCTGCCATCAAGGAGTGTCATTGCTATGGGGTGGGGGTGCCTGGTCTGGTCTAGGTGGGTGCTACATGTCTAAGTAACATCCACACCAATGAATGCCAGGTCTAAAAGTTTGGTCAACGTTATTTACTTCAGCTGTCATTGGTTTTAATGTTGTGGCTGTGTGTATGGTATACTGCATTAGATGAACGTCACACAGATCTGTCTTATATTGTTCTTATTGACAACATTTGAGGTTTTACCCCCAGATAGTGTCTACTGCTGCTGTGTCTGCTAATGTTATAGCTTACTTTTGTTTCTTTGCCCGTCACAATGCTTTGTAGTGACGCTGCCATGCTACCAGCCCTCATCTATGACTCTGGTGAGCATGGCATTTTAACCATTTAAATGGATGGGAGGGATGACCACAACTATGAAAACAGTGCCCAAATTTGAATGTACCAAAATTATCCTTCAACATTTCATGGGTGACAGACGAGTTAGAGATATTAAAAGGCCCGACTGTGCAGTCAGACCACTGGTGAGGTTAGGGGAAATCCTACGGCTGCTCCATTGGACTGCAGTTTGTTTATCAGCTACATTTTCTGCAGCGTTCTTGCAGTGGTCATGGTGACTGTGTAAAGTTTGTCTTTTCTAAGTCGCGGGTAACCAAGTCTTGTACTGCCAGTTTTTCTGTGTTTGTGTGACTGTCCCTGTGCCAGTGGTGATTATGCTTTGTTTTAGAAAAGTTAAATATGCTTTTCAATAGTGATTTCATGGAGGGGTGAGGGGGGTGGGGGACATAGTCGTTAAAAACCCATGACCGGCCTTACCTAACGCGGTCACACAGAATCAGCACACACAGTTGTGCAAACACACTAGAGAACAGCTGGAAGTTGCCCCGGGTGCATTGGTCTGCTGTGTTGAGTGACAGGTGCTTTAACAGGCTGTGATTGCCTCTAATATCACCTGAGATGGACTGTAACACTTGACACACACACACACACACACACACACACACACATATACAGTAATTCATTCAGTCGTGCGTTCACTCGTACACACATCTACCTAACCCCCCTGCCTCTCTGAGCTAACAATGGCACCCCACCCTACCCCCAAAATCCCTCAAAATTTTCATCCATGCTAAGTTCATTTGCAATGAAGACATTCTGTTTGATCTGCATAGGAATTTCCCTCTCTCTCATCTCCAGGGACATAGAGAGAGAGGGAGAGAGTTGCACAATGTACCAGTTAAAAAGGCTTGGTCTCCATTGAAACTGGGCCCTCTAAACTCCCCGTAGAGCCCCCGGGCCCCCATTACGGTTCTGGCTTCTATAGAAGGAGCTGCAGCGCTGAACACTGGGCCTCCTTGTATTCTCCCGGTGCCCCAGCCGAGAGCCATTGACAAGCCCCACAATGTCCCGAGCGCTCCTTTACAGTAGAGAAGGGCTCTTTTCTCTAAAGGGTGGCTCGGGACTCAGAGAGGGGGACCTAGTTTTTCACAAGGAGCCCTCTCCAACAGAGGCATCTGCAATCTGTTGCTTGCTCCACAGCCGGGCCTGACCCCTTCTCCCCTTCAGCTCCTTTTTATTGCGAACCGGCAGCGAACAAGGACAAATCGACCGTGAATTCCTCAGCGCCTGGCAGCCGCTGCCCACTCCACTTCTGTAAGCCCTCTCTCTCGCTTTCTCAGTCTTTCTCCAAGCTTTCAATCTGCCTACCTCGCTCTCCAACGCTGTGTTTTGTGTACAAAAATCCCTGAAGGCCTATTTTTTTTTTTCTAAACTGCCTTTTTACTTCTCTCCTGCTCCCTCCTGATGTGTATCTTTCAGCTGTTTCCCACTCTGTCTCTGGGAGTGAAGTGGCAAATACAGGAGGTGAGAGGGCTAACGAACAGAGTTCCCAATAAAGGGGCTTTATACAGACCTGCTGAATGGTAATCTGTTTAACAGGGCATCCATCCATCTACCAAAAAAAATGTCCCCGTTAGATAAATGCAGATAAGAGTCATGGTGGTGGGGCGGCGGCGCTTAAATTCTAAATTCACACTGGAAACCTTTGATTTCACTGTCAGAAGAAAGCTCGTGAAATTGCCGCACGGACAATGAAGCTCCTCAAGAATCTGGTTGCCATCTTCCTGTCAGTCTGAAGGAACTTCCACATAGCAGCCCGGCCACATAATAGCGGCCGTATAATGGGACCCCGGGCTCAAAGGAGCCTCATTCAAGACTGAGGGCCATTTAAATCCACCTGTTTTCCTCCTCCATCCTCACATCCTTCCTTTAGAGAGAAGCAGGGCACATATAGCTGTACAGTCACACACATCACACACATACGACTCACATATTACAAAACTTGGTCACATTCAACAAGAGCCCGGGAAGCTAGGACGATGCAGCTGGTCCAGAGCTGATTTTCAAGATAATATTATGAATAAGGGGCTGCACAAGTTCAGATTTTTTTTAAAAGTTCACTGTTATGTGATGAAAGTCAACACCAACTAGTCTCTGATGACGTCACTGATAAAAACACAGTAGAAAGTAATGAAATCTATATTCTTGACCTGAATACATATGCTGAGAACAGACAGCTCATGTGCTACATACTGTGAGCTGCAGATATGTATAGCCTGTATAAAAACATGCAGCACCTCAGCACCATCAGTAGCATTTAACAGTTCTCCACAGCGTGTTGTTAGATGGGATAGCGTAGCAGCTAAAGGTCTAATAACTTTATCAAATAGTTGATGTGCAGCCTCCTTCTCTCTGTTATCACAGGACGTTTGGTGAAGTTGTTAACTGACTGCTGTCCAGAGGATTTGGACCGTTCCTCTCCTAGCGTTAGCGTTAGCCCTTTCAGATGCATTGCAGTAGTACAGTATGGGCTTCATCTTTAGAGAAGTATTTCCACACACTTGATGAATCGCTGCTAGTTTGCTGCAACGACCCACTGGGCTCCTCACCTGTCTTCTTGGAGGCGTCGATGTTGTTTTTGTCACGTGATCAGCGACTAGTCGACATCATGCTTAAAGCGTGGAGTCAACAAACGGACTTGTCGACTAGTCTGTGCAACCCTTATTGTCAAAAGTATATACAAAGATGCTTAGACAAAAACTAAAATAAATGTGATCCACAGATACACAAACCTACCAAAAGATTATGACCTTTTAAAAGCTGACCTCGTGCTTACCGTTTACTTCCACTCCCACTTTAGGCCTTGTCTGGACCTAACCAACAGCTGTGGGAAATACTTGTATCATTAGCTGCAACAACTGGATGCTAACTTTCTCTTTAATCCGGTGGCATTGTAAATACCTCGTACACAAAGTTTCCTGCTGTGGGTGTGAAAATGACACTGATGGGAGCACTGAGAGTGAACAAAGAGTTGACTAGAAAATAAATAAAAGAGTAAAAAGGGGCTAAAAGCTGAGTGTCTTTTCATTAGCTTTCCACAATGGGAAAATCCCCATAGATCCACTGTTAACACAACATAACATAGTATTGATTGTAAGTGTGGATTAAGTAACTGTTGGAGGAAAAAAAAAAAGTGGCAAACGGCAGTTTCAGTGGATTACTATAAAGCTGCAAGCAAATATAATGGGGTATTAAGCAAAACACAGGGTTGTTATGTATCCTGGATACGCATAAGCAGGCATAAACACTCGTACATGTATGAACTCACCCCTGGACACTTACAGTAAATATAAGCCATCCACAGACACAGGAGACCTGGTCACACAAGCCCTCTGTCAAGGCCACGCTCATCATCTTACCTCCTCCCTCGCCCTCTCTAAAGCCCAGGGGATTCAGTCATCCAAGGCCTCTCCTCTGTGCACATCTGCTGTGCCGGACAGGCAGGCTGGCAGGCGAGGCGAGGCGAGG